>PISX010002887.1:0-149540 GCA_004024625.1 Mellivora capensis | reverse complement strand
AGGAAACAAAAGCAAAAATGAACTTTTGGGACTTCATCAAGATCAAAAGCTTCTGCACAGCAAAGGAGACAGTCAACAAAACAAAGAGGCAACCCACGGAATGGGAGAAGATATTTGCAAATGACAGTACAGACAAAAGGTTGATATCCAGGATCTATAAAGAACTTCTCAAACTCAACACATGCAAAACAGTTAATCATATCAAAAAATGGGCAGAAGATATGAACAGACACTTCTCCTTAGCCTCTTTTTGCCTCTGTTTCTGCATTCGTAAAGTAGTCGACAGGGACATGTGTCTCTGCAGGCTACTGTGGCTCTCTGTGTATGCCCTCTGCATATCCATCTTGTATGAGAGTCTCATTCAGATTGATAGGCTCTTATTTCTCTACCACATACTGGAATATTGCTTTCCAATCTGACATTCTTTCTATTCTATTGTTAAATTTCCCCCACGGAGAGCCTGTAGGTTACTTGGTAAGCTAAGATCCTTTTATGATTGACCTAACCACCCCTCTCTTTTTGCAAGTCTGCTGCGGTGGGAAGGTGGGTCCCACATTTGACACAAGAAGACACTCTGGCCGTGCTGATGAGAGAGAGACCAGAATGAGACAGCTGGAAGAAACTGGGCCACAAAAAGCCCCGAGGATACCATGTGAGAGAAGGGGCTCTGTCCCCCAGGGGGCCACTGTCCCATATTCCCTCACAAACAGATAGCTGCTTCCATTTATGTCCTCATGCATCTGTTTTCTGCATTCCGCATTCTGCATCTGTTTGAGTGGGTCCAAAACTAGAAAACATCTGCACTAGTTTCATCTGGGTGTGATTTATAAGGACTCCCCGTGGTTCCCTCTTCTCTCCCTTCTCCTCCTCTTCCTCCTCTTCATCTCTGGGGTTTGGGGGTTTCGTGGTTTTTTTTTTTTTTTTTTAACAGACTTGTGTTTCTTGAGACTGGGTCACCTTGATTTATTATGCCCCGGACTCATTAACAAGACTCTGGGACAGGTCATTTATTTTCTGAGTGGTAATTTCCTGTCCTACCCCAGCCCGGCTGCACAGGGGCCTAGAGGAGCACAGACTTATATTAGCTTCTCTGTCACCCTGGGAGAACAGAATCAAGCAAGGAAGGTTCAGAGGGCAGAAAAGGCCTCTTTTCTTAAGAGCTTTCTCCTCACTTTAATGATTTCCTTCGGAGTCCCTTTCGTAGTTCTTTTTCTCCTCCCTGGGCAAATGGGACAAGTTTACTAAAGAAGTTGTGGGGCTGCCTTCTTAAAGGAACAAACACTGATCTGTCTTCTCTATTTCATATTTGCATAGTCTAACATTTATATGCATATTTATGGAGGATATTAGTCGGCACCCAAGCTGAGCATGAATTAGATGAATTCAACTTTATACACACTATGGTCAACTAGTTAGTCAGGCCCTTATTAAAATAATACATGCATGTTTGGGCACTAAAACCTGAGATGTTAATAATTTAGAGAGAGATCAAAAGTGAAATTATTCAAGATTTTCAGATAGGCTCTTGGGAAGAAGATTAAAAAAATTGGCATTGTTTACCCTGAAGTTCAAATGCTGAGGAATGATTTATTAACTGTTTTCAGGTCTCTGGAAGGTAGTTATATGTAGGAACGATGGTGACCAGCTGTTTTCTGATGGCACTAAAGATAGAATAAGAGGAAGTGGCATTGAATTAACGAAATTTAATGAACAAGATAACAGAATAACCAGTCACAGAGTGAGTAGCTGTGGCTAAAGTCTATTGTGAAAGATGGGGTCTATCTATAAAATTGTAATGCTGTTAGCCCCATTTATAGATGAACAAATCGAGGCTCAGACAGATTAAGCAATTTACCCAAGTCACACAGTGAGGAAGGGACAGAACCCATCTAGCTGACTCCACAGTGTATGGTGTGTATAAATAGGTCAAAGAAACAGCAAACAACAACAACAACAATATATTATAAAGTTCCCAATAGTTTAGACTGGCTTATGTTCAGAGAACAGGGGAGTCAATTCTGTGGGCTGAAGACCTTGGAATTCTGTGCTATACTTGGTTCTGAACTGGGAGGGCAGTGCTCCTCATTTACCCTCAGCCCTAGAGCCAGGCAGAGTGGGCAGATCCAGCACAACCATCCCTCTGAAGCAGGCTAAAGACTTTTGGCTCTGCGCTGCTAAATTCTGTTGTTTGTCTTAGACTGCATTCCCAGACAAAGGCTTTGGTCTCAGGAAGGCTACGGAGTTGGTGGATGCAGACGGTTGAGGCTCAGGAAAGTCATCCCTACTGGCCACTGTGCATGTCTTCCTGAATTTCACTCCACTACAGACAGGCCAGTTGAGGAGTTTCTAGTTTGTTTCACTGTGAGGATTGGGATTCCAGAGCCACCAAAGTGACTGGACTCCTGAGAAACATGCAGAGGTGGGAGTAGCAAATCGATGCCAGATTATCGCCCAGGACACAGGTCAGTTTGGGAAGAGCCATGATGGAGGAGCAAGACTATAAGAAAGATTTGCTGGGTGGGAAGGATGGCTAACATTTACTGTGTCCTTTCTCTGCCGGGTCCTGGTCGAAAGGCAGTGAACCGCGTTAGGTCAATCTTTGCAACACTGGGAGGTCAGTACTCTTATTATTCTCAGTTACAGAAGAGGAAATAAAACCCAAAGTAGTAAAAAACTTGTTGATACTCTATGGCTAGGAAGAGTTGGAACCTCAATCCAGACCCAGAGATAGTATGATCCCGGAGGCTGCATTCTTGACTGCCATGGCTTGGGATGAGGGGCTTGGAGGAATTTTGCTCTGGGGTCACTGACTCAACGATGACATAGCTTCTTGTTGCCAGGTTTATAAGAAGTAAACAATTATAAACATTGTTCTAATGTAGGGATTTTACATTCATTCTTTCTCTGCTTCTTTATCTTAGAGAGAAAACACCCATCAAGAAACAAATATTTTGCACTCCCCAACTCAGAACTTGGGTATTTAAGGGTTAATTCTTCTCTAATTGCTCAGTTAATTACTTGGAAGGTGTAGGAGGCAGTAGAAAAGGGTTTGTTTTTTATCCATAGTAAATCCTACTGGAAGGGGCAAGAGGAGAGAACCAATATCTGCTGAGTGCAGACTTGAGCTAAATGTTTTCCCATTAGTTACTTCATTTCATCCCCCTAGCAGTCCTTTGAGGTAGGTGTTATCAGCACAATTTTACAAATGAGGTAGGTTATGTAACTTGCCTGAACTATGTAACTTGCCTGAAGTCGCGCTGCCTGTGCACAGAGACTGGGATCCGCACCCCACAATGCTGCTCTCCAGAGCTGTACACAAGACACCATTTACCATCCAGGGGTAAGCACAAGACAACCTTGACAGTGAGCTCAGGAGGCTCAGCCAGGAGCACAACTGGAGCACGTGATAGGGTGAGCCTGGCAGCATTCTCTGGTTCAGCTAAGCTCAACCCTTCTGCTCTTCCGGGAGGACTTCAACCTTCAGTGTGTGGAACAGCAAACTAGACAAACAAGAAGCCAATATTTCTGGGTTCTGCTCTGCCAGAGGCCTGGGGCATGATAAAATGGTTAATGCAAAGCTTGGCATGCCTTTCCCTCTTAATTTAGGTCTCCTCCCAGGAGGGAAGCCAGAAGGGGGAACATGAGAAAAGGAAAGGAAAAATTATAAGAGATAAGTGAGAAAAAGAGAGTATTTTTAGGGTTTGGAACATCTAATGGAAACCAGCTGCCTGATTGAAGGTGGGGGTCTCTGGCCTTGCCTGCCAGGGATTATTAGGCCTTTTCTTGCACATACCTGTGTGTGGAAAGGTGTCTGGGCAGAGAGAAAGGGAGGGTGGGTGGGGATGAAGATTGGGAGCGTGAGCACCAGCCTGGAGGCTTGGCAAGGGCTGTGCACCCTGCACATTGGACAGGAGGGAGCTGATATCCTTTCCTGGTCTCGCTCCACCCCCACTCCCTGTCTTCATTTTAAACTGGAGCTGATTCAAACCTGCTGCTCTTGGAAAGAGGCCATCAATACAGGCTCCAACAGAAAGATGATACATCAGGGGATATGAGTGTGAGAGAGTGGGGCAATCAGAAAGAATGAGAAAATGAGACCAGGGAATGGAAAAGGTGAATAAACAGGGGATGATGAAGGAGGGAGAGAGATGGAAAGATTAAAATGCTGGCTCATGTGGGGAGCTTGAAGAGAAGGGAGTGACTGAAAGCCAGGAGCTGGAACAAATTCAGAGCTGATCCTTGTGGGCCCTGTTTCCTCTCCCACAGATCCAGAGGGTTGCAATAAAGATGTGTCTGTTTGAAATTTTCCAGGTGCCTTTCCCATAAATCTGTGTTTCTTCTTAATCAAAGTTTTCTGAACCAGAAGTATCATCCAAGGATTGTGTAAAGAACTCTTAAAGATAGGAAGATGTATCATCAATAGGAAGAGGGTGATAACCAAGGGCCAGACTCTGGTGCACACATTAAGAAAGACAGAGGTCAACAACAAAGTACTTTCAGAAGCCAATTTGTCCTGAAGCTAAAGCCTTAAGCATCAGACCCTACCTTTATCTCTAGCTCTCACTTGGGTTCATAGAGTAGGATACATCCATGAGTCAAGTCCCAGTGTATTTAACTGACATGAATTCAATGATATGTGTTAGAAAAAGGGAAAAAAGGAAAGCAAGAATGGGTAGAGGGCCATTTAAATAGTGAGGATGATTTGCCCACCTTTCAACTCAATGAAAAATATTAGACAGCTGAGATGAGAGATGTGAATTGAATTCTTCCCTTGGTCCCTTTTGGTCTTGGTCCCAGACATATATTATGAGCTGATTTGTGTTTAAAGAATAAGAATTTATTTTATAAGACACAACCCATTAAGTAAAAGCCCACTACTTTATCTCCTACCCGACTGAAGAAAAATACCCGACACACTATGCTGAGTTTGATGAAAGATGATGTAACAGTCAAAGATGGTATAAAGACAGTAAAAAGATGGACCTCTTCAAAAGGCATTTTTATTGGACTTTTTAAAATTTAAGTGCAGCCATTGGACTTCATTGTCCATTAGGGTTGGTGAGTGTGTGAAAATGATGAGTATTTGGATCTGTGGTTGGTTAATGGACTGCTTTCTCCTGATTATGAAGCAAGTCCTCACGTATATAATAAGTTGAGAAAGTTTCATAGACCCTTAAACACAGGCAGAGCCACAAGAGGGTGGCAGTATGATCAGTGTGGTAGAAACTCCCTCCTTCAACTCTGTCCCTCCCTCTTGTTTTATTCTGTGTACTCACTCCTATCTCAGTTTAAAACAAGTGGCTGCCTGGCCATTCTACAGAACCATTCTCTATATTAGAGTGGATCCTGTGCTCCATAAGCACCTTGCTAACAAAGACAAGCCTCTAATCCCTTAATTATCTCAAGGGGGTTTTCTCTTAAGGCCTTCTATCTCATTCAAATATTGACCTTCTTCATCAACTCTACAAGTCTTCTGTGTCAGAAGGATTAGAGAGAAAGTCAGTTCAAAGATCATTCTAACAAAAATGTCAACTTTCCTTTAGGAAATAATTATCACTACTGCTTTAAGAACTTCAGGGGGAAAAAAAAAATCAAACCTTTCCTCTCCTCCCAAAAAAGGCAGGGATGTTTTCCACTTTGGGGAGAAACTCCTGACCAAATTATCATATGGGTTCTGTCACAATCTCCTCAGACTGGCAGGTTATAGCTCTGTGGTAGCCTCATCTTGCCCACGGAAGAATCTCTCTTTTAGAAATGAAGACTTTCCTTGCTCATCAATAGTCCACGCATGCCTGTGATTTCTGAAAACTTCTATCCCATTAACTCAGCCAGAAATCCCAAGAGACTGGGCAGAGAAGGGATTTCAAGAGTACTTACATCTCCCTACTTTGACTTCTAGGTCAGATGGCTGCTGAGTCCTAACTCCTCAAGAGGCATCAAGAAAGCGATTGTCAACCTTTCAAAGTCATGCTAGAGAAAAGATACTTTGGCATGTTACGATTTTGTGTCCTGGACTCTGATGGTTTGGTATTTTTTGATCCATGATGTTTCACATTTCCAGGTCATCCTTTAGATTATATATTCTGTTTGTTTATTTGTTTTGTTTTAGGTTATAGATTCTTTTTAATTTTTACTTATTTATTGGTGGATCCACTGCCTTAAAACAAGACAAAAACAACGAGTCATCTCTGTTTTGTGTTTTTTTTCTATTTGTGTGTTGATGAATTATCAAAGACATCTCCCACCATTCCTCCCATCCTATGGCCAGTCCTCTCTTGTCTGTCTACTGTTGTCTTCTCATTTGCATGTGTTTTTTAAAAAATTTTTTAAAAAATTTATTTATTTGTCGGAGAGAGAGGGAGAGAGAGCGAGCGAGCACAGGCAGACAGAGTGGCAGGCAGAGTGGCAGGCAGAGGCAGAGGGAGAAGCAGGCTCCCTGCCAAGCAAGGAGCCCGATGTGGGACTCGATCCCAGGACGCCGGGATCATGACCTGAGCCGAAGGCAGCCGCTTAACCAACTGAGCCACCCAGGTGTCCCCCATTTGCATGTGTTTTACACAGAATGCTAGATGTAGGTCAATCCCTATGTTTGTGCTAGTTAGTGAGTGTTAGTAGGAAAATATAACATAATTCATATTTTGCAATGGCAAGAACATTATGTGGGGCATTGGCATTTGTGCTGCTTATTCTTATCACATGAATCAGTCCAACTGGAAACACTGATCTATTTAAAGGGTCCAGCACACCTAAATGTCATTTGAGTAATAGGTGTCACTACTCAAGAACTAGAAAATATAAGTTTCCTATGTACAATGTGACACACACAGGACCATGGTTTTTCATGGTCTACTTTTGGGTCTTGGAGAAAGCTGACTGCCTTTAAGGCCAATAGTACCTCTAACCGTGGCAACTCATACTGTGAGAAATGCCAGTGGTACTCTGATCTTGGTATGAGGTGACTTTTTATTTATTTATTTATTTAAAAAAATTTTTAAATTATATTATGTTAGTCACCATACAGTACATCATTAGTTTTTGATATAGTGTTCCATGATTCACAAAAATGAACTCTAAATGGATAAAAGATCTCAATATGACACAGGAATCAATCAAAGTTCTAGAGGAGAACATAGGCAGTCACCTCTTTGACAGTGGCCACAGCAACTTCTTTCAAGACATGTCTCCAAAGGCAAGGGAAACAAAAGCAAAAATGAACTTTTTGTCCCCTTTCTCTCTGTCTGCCTCTCTGCCTACTTGTGATCTCTCTCTCTCTGTGTCAAATAAATAAATAAAATCTTTAAAAAAATGAGCTTTTGGGACTTCATCAAGTAAAAAGCTTCTGCACAGCAAAGGAAACCAACAACAAAACAAAGAGGCAACCCATGGAATTGGAGAATATATTTGCAAATGATATCCAAGATCTATTAAGAACTTCTTACATTCAACACCCCAAAAAAAACCAAATAATCAAGTCAAAAAATGGACAGAAGACATGAACAGACACTTCTCCAAAGAAGACATACAAATGGCTAATAGACACATGAAAAAATGTTCATCATCATTAGCCATCAGGGAAATTAAAATCAAAACCACATTGAGATACCACCTTATACCAGTTAGAATGGCAAAAATTGACAAGGCAAGAAACAACAAATGTTGGGGAGGTTGTGGAGAAAGGGGAACCCTCTTACATTGTTGGTGGGAATGCAAGGTGGTACAGCCACTTTGGAAAACAGTGTGGAGGTTCCTCAAAAAGTTAAATATAGAGCAACCTTAGGACCCAGCAATTGTACTACTGGGTATTTACCCCAAAGACACAGATGTAGTGAAAAAAAAGGGCCACACGAGCCCCATAGCAGCAATGTCCACAATAGTCAAACTGTGGAAAGAGCTGAGATGTCCTTCAACAGATGAATGGATAAAGAAGATGTGGTCCATATATATAATGGAATATTACTCAGCCATCAGAAAGGATGAATACCCAACTTTTGCATCAATGTGGGCAGAACTAGAGGAGATTATGCTAAGTGAAATAAGTCAAGCAGAGAGAGTCAACTATCAAATGGCCTCAATTATTTGTGGAATAGCATGGAGGACAATGGCTATTAAGGAATAGCATGGAGGAGATTAGGAGAAGGAGGGAAAAATGAAGGGGGGGAAATCAGAGGGGGAGATGAACCATGAGAGACTATGAACTCCAGGAAATAAACTGAAGGTTTTGATGAGGTGGGGGGGGGGGGGGGGGGGGGGGGGGGGGGGGGGGGATGGGTTAGCCTGGTGATGGGTATTTAGGAGGACACATATTGCATGGAGGTGACTTTCTAAAAACAGAATTCACTACCACTTCTACTTGGGTAAGTGACTAGCCATAGAACTGGGAGAAAATATGAGCAGTGGCAGATTTGGGGATAAGAGATGAATAGAGTTTTGATCCAGCAATTGAACAGCTATAAATTTATTTAACTGTACTTATATCCAATCAACTTTTCTCTATTTGATTCAAAAACTTCATGGAGGTTTTTCCAGATTCTTTGTAGAGAAACCTTTTCCAAGCATTCCTTAATCTACAGCCTCAACCATGGAATGCTCACTCCTGTCTAGAGACTCCCAAACAATCATGAGTAGAGTTGGAATGGTACATGAAAGCTGGAGGTTTGTGAGAAGTGTTGCACTGAACATTGAATTTCCTGAAAAGATCCATCCAGCCTGACTCTTTCACTCATTGTTTCCTAACATACTCTCACGTTCTCTTCTCTCTGCATAGTTTCTTCAACTTGAAATTCTCTCACCTTCTCTTTGGGTAACTGAGATCTGTTCATTCTTCAAGATTCAAGTTAATTTCCTCTCTCTATGTGAAGACTTCCTAGACTATGAAGTGCAACATAATTTCCCCTCCAATGGCTTGTACTACCTATCTTGTCTTTCTTCCTAGGTTTCTGTACTATCCAGTACTCTTGTTAGGTTTCTAGATGTTTGAGAGCCAATCAGCTAGGATTCCTTATGGATAGGTTCCAGAACTCCTCTGAGAAGGAAACTGTCAAGTAATCATATTGGATGTGGAAAGGATAAATTGTGGGGTGGGGAGTTGGTAGTGGTAGTGTGACGAACATGAGAATGGACAGCCTTTTGGGCAAATATGAAGCACAGATAGCATCCTTCTTTCCCTTATTCCCCCTTTCTCCCAGAGGGAGGAATAAGGAAACCAGGCTTGAACCTAAGGAGACAAGACTGGCCTAGACAAGGAAGACTGGCTGAGCTGTAGTAAGGTGTTTGCCATTAATAAACAAATCCTGACATCCCAGCTTGGGTATTGGCAAACAATGTCATCAGGCCAGAGAAAGTTCTCAGAGATACACCGAGGCCCCAGGCTAAACTGCAAAGTAGGCAAACTCTTCCCTGCTCCTCCTCCCACCTCCGCAGTTCCCCAACACCCAGGCTACTTCAGCCCTCATATTGTCCTCTTTGGACCTTCCGTCCCTGGTCTCTAATGGCCCAGATCATCATAATGAACTCATATAATAAAGTTAGCTTTTCCTCCTTCTCAACAGGTACTAATCTCTTAAAACCAGATGTGGTTAATTAATTAGCTTTATCTTTCCAGACGGTATTCTGGACTAAATTGGCATAATTTGGTAAAGTAGCTATTGAGGGGCTAATGGTTTTGTCTGTCTCTATCAGTTATTCTCTCGCAACTGAAAGTAGACTTGGAATAAACTGCATCGATCATGGATTCTCTGACTTAGCATGTGGCTTCCTTTCTCCTGGACCTTCTTTGTCCCCCTCTCTTACCATGGGCCAAAGAATCACTCTTGTGGGAAAGACCAAGAGAGAGGCTCAGAGACTACTGGAAAACACATGTGATCCCCAATGATAGCCTCTCCTGAATATCTTATTAATGCAAACCTCTTGAAGATTATCTTTCAGAGGTTCTGGGAATCTTTGGAAGGGACCTTCACTGTCTAATCTTACACTCAGTGCAGGATAACCTTCTCCAATGTCTTCAGTTGGTAGCAGCCAGCTTTGGATGAAATACTTCTGCTGAGGGGATGTTTTGTTCTTTCTAAGGTACTGTTCCCATTGTCCAATAGCTATACTTGTTGGAAAGCTCTTTTTATATAAACCTCTTTTTATATAAAACCAATTTTACCTTTTAAGGAATGGAACATAGCTCCCCTTCCCCCTGGCAACTCTTCAAATTACTTAAGGGCAGTTGTGATTCTCACTACCCTTTCACTCCTTCTCTATCCGGCCCTCTATCCCTACACACATATGCGTGCATGTGTACCTACTACTCTAGATTAGACATTTACATTCCTGAATGCTCCCCATCTTACATGGTTTCCAAGACCTTACCATGCTTGATTCCTTTCTCTTCTCTAGACATTTGACTTTATTGATATCTCTTTTAAAGTATTGTCCTCAGAGCTAGTTATGTTGGAATAGGTAGGAATTGAGACTCCTACTTCCTGTGATCTTGATTTTATTGAAGCTAAATATTTATTAATTACTGATATTTGTCAGGTCTATATATTAACAAGGAGCCTGTCCTCAAGGAATTTTTCATGCAATGGATAAGAGTAGCTCACAATGAGACTATTAGCCATTAAAAACCCAGGTCTTAAAAAAACAAAAACAAAAACCTAGGTCTTTGTCTTTCTCTGACTAATGTATTTCATTCAACATAATAGTCTCCAGCTCCATCCACGTCGTTGCAAATGGCAAGATTTCACTCTTTTTTATGGCTGAGTAATATTCCATTGTGTATATATGTCATTCACTTATATGTGGAATTTAAGAAATAAAACAAATGATCATAGAGGGAAAAGAAAGAGAGGCAAATCAATAAACACTCTTAACTGTAGCACACAAACTGATGGTTACCAGAGGGGAGCTGGGTGGGGGGATTGGTGAAATAGGTCATGGGGAGTACACTTGTGAGGAATACTGAGTGTTGTATAGAAGTGTTGAATCATTATGTTGTACACCTGAAGATAAAATTACACTGAATGTTAACTAACTAGAATTTAAACAAAATTTAAAAAAAAACAACAACAAATTCCAGGTCTTTGCTATAAGAACCTCATCACACAAAGTTTCCTTATCTCATTCTATACAAATATAACTCACATATGACTTTTTTCCTTTTGTTGTCAGGCAAATATTTCTTTTCCTTTTCAATATGTGCTTCTCTAGAGTTAGATATGGATGGGATGATGGTTCTACCTGTTTTCATTTACTTGATGGATTTATTAGTCAGGGTAGGCTAAAGTGTTGCCACAAGTAAATTCCAAATGTATACTAGCTCAAATGCAATAGAAGTTTATTTCTCATATAACTATTCAAGGGAGGTGCTGCCAGGTGGATTGCAACTCTCTTCCATAGGTAGTTAGGGGACCCAGGCTTCTTATACCATGTGGTTATGCCAACCATTAGGGCCACAACTTCCAACTGACAGAAAAAGTATGGAAGAACACACGAGAATCTTTATAGTTCAGACCTGTAAAAGTGTATACGGCACTTCCATTCACATCATTGGAAATAATTTAATTATATGGTTCCACATAAGGCTGGGAAAAATAGTCTAGCTATGTGCCCAGGAAGAAGGGAATGAAGGATTTTAGTAGATAACTTGCAGACTGCCACAATGGCATAATTCTATTTCTATTTTTACCATTATTGTTCTTAGTCCTATTTTAATATCAATAAAAATTCTGTAATTTCCTGGGTATGTTGTTGGATGACCACTTTAGGAAAGGAGAGTGGGTATGCAGTTCAAGCTCAGGGCAAGGACATAGGGTATGTGAGCAGGGAGACCCAAGAGACAGAACAATGCGGCTAATTTAGAGAACTGGAGGAGATAATGCAGGACAGAGAGGGTGAGGCCAGGGGCCTGTGTAGAAGTTAATCTGAATAGCAAAATAGAAGACTAAGACAGGAAGAAACAGGAGGATGGTTTGCTTGGGCTTGAGAAGAACTTTTTAACACCTGGCCATAGACAGACATATTATGACCCTGAATACTACATGTCTTCCAGGAAATTTTCAAATAGTGAGGATAGTAGCTAGCTTCTTCAGCTATGTGTTTAAAATGAATCAATCAGTCTATTAATATCTACTCATTGAGCTCCCATTTTGTACTTGGATCTGTGCTAGCCACTGAACACAGGCTCTATCCTCAAAGAACTTATAACCCAAATGATCAGATATGACAGGTACATAAAATAACTCAGTAACTTAAGAGAAAGATGAGTATAAAATATATGATATCAACTTTGTAAGTTATAGAAATTCAAAAGGGAATTTCACGGAGGGCCAAGTTAAAGAAGGCTACATAGAAGAGGTGGGTCTTAACCCGAACTCTAAAGAATAAAAGCGTTGTTAGAAAAGGTGGAGGGGCAGAGTGTGCCTGCCCAGGTAGAAGAGGCCAGAATGAACAATAAGAGCATCAGGACATATAGAGAGTGACAGGCGGGTGAAAGATTATAGAGGCAGGTATTATCAGATAGAGGTATTTAGACTTGGTATAAAGAGCAGAGAAAACAACAAACTCTTTACAGTGGTATTTTGCAAATTAAATAATCAACTTGGCAGAATCTAATTCTTAACTTGATTAGTGCTTAATAACCACTTCTTCCCTCAGAAGAGGAAGTAATAAAATGACAGTGGTATGAAGAAAATAGTTCATTCATTCATTCTTCAAGCACTTACCAATTGTCTTCTATATACCACATCCTGTACCAGACACTGAAGGTCATGTTATGTATTTATGCTTAGACTCTTGTAGACTGGACCTTCTCATCTTCTGGTAACTAAGAGATGGATAGTTCCCTTACCTATGTGGTGTCTCCACCTTGTCCCCTGCCAGGCTAATGCTGTCTACTTACTTAGATCTGACCTCAGGGATCACATGCTGGCTCATCTAAAAACCAGGCCTTCTGCTTATTTCCTCATATTCATTAGGGTAGATTCAGCTCCAGTGCTGGGTTACTGGCATCCTTGGCTCACCAAGTTTTAAGAAAACAAAAGAAAAAATATATCTCACAGTCTCCTAGTATGATTTGGAGCAATATCTGAGATAAATTACATAAAAATGTTTCAAAAACTGAGAAGAACCATACGAATGCAATGAATAATCACTATGATGACCATCAGAGATAGTTGGTACATGCACCTTGGAGCATGGCCTCTCCAGGCTGGGTTCTTGTTATGTGTGTGCAAAAGGCCCTGACTTTTGGATCACTGGCTTATTGACTATGCACAAAAGGACAAGTTTGGCAGCCACAAGTGGCTCACTTCATGCACATTTATCTGGTTTAGCTGTTAGCCAGTATGTTTGTAGCCAGTGTGGTCTACACACAAGGCTGGGAATTAGGCTCTCCAGATATAATCCCTTCTCAGCTTCTAGCCTGCTGTGTGCCCTTCGATAACTTTCTTAGTGTCTCTGTGTCAGTTGGGTTTTAAACATCATCTCAGATTCATGCTGACTTGCGTAAGATGTTTTGTGAGGATGAAGTGATTATTACTTGTATACAGATTTTAAAATACTACCTTAAAGACTTCCAGTTGCCTGTCCAACATATAAGGAGCCTAGAAGGCTCCACTCTGTCCTAACAACAAGTAAAAAGCTGAAAAAACTGAAAATCAACAAATCTTTTTAGATAGCCAGAGAACTGAGATCACAGGGCACACTGCTGTCCCCAAAACTGGAGAAACAGAAACATAGAGAGAGTCACAACTTACTAGATAGACACCCATGAGCAGCAGCCTCTGAGGGAAACAGTACTAGAGTAGGAAAACCTGGACTATAACTGATGAACTGTTAGAGGTTCAAGGTTAACAAGCCTGAGAGATAAAAACAACAAGGGGATCCCTGTCATGGTTGGAGGGAAGGTGGTGTCACCCTCACATATCTGTGAAATGGCTAAAGAAAGAACCTCTGAACTTGATGATATCTCAATAAGAACTTCCAAAACGTAAAGGCAGAGAGGAAAAAAAAAAAAAAAAAAAAAAAAAAAAAAAAAAAAAAAAAAAAAAAAAAAAAAAAAAAAAAAAAAAAAAAAAAAAAAAAAAAAAAAAAAAAAAAAAAAAAAAAAAAAAAAAAAAAAAAGACCAGAATAGCTAAGAACAGTGGGACAACTACAAAAGTAACATGTACTTTATTGGAAAACCAGAAAGACAATGAAGAGATAAAGGAACAGAAGAAATATTTGAAATAATAATGACTGAGAATTTCCCCAGATTAATGATAGACACTAAGCCACAGATGCAGAAAGTTTAGAGAACACCAAGAATAAATACTAAAATCATTATACCTAAATGTATCATATTAAAAGTTCAGAAAAGCAAAGATAAAGAAAAAATCTTGAAAACAATCAGTGGGAGAAAAAAACACCTTATCCCTAGAGGATTGAACATAAAATTTATACAAAGAAATATAAATATAAAAAAATTATATCTGGGTTCTCTTCAGAAACCATACACACAAGAGAGTAGAGTGAGTTTTTTTTAAAGATTTTATTTACTTATTTGACAGAGACACAGTGAGAGAGAGAACACAAGCAGGGGGAGTGGGAGATGGAGAAGCAGGCTTCCTATTGAGTAGGGAGCCTGATGCGGGGCTCGATCCCAGGACCCTGGGATCATGACCTGAGCTGAAGACAGATGTTTAATGACTGAGCCACCGAGGTGCCCCTAGGGTGAGATTTTTAAAGTGTTGAGAGAAAAACCCAACTAACCTAGAATTCTGTACCCTGTGAAATTACCATTCAAAAGTGAAGGAGAAGGAAAGACTTTCTGAGACAAACAAAATCTGAGGGAAATTGTTCAGTAGACCTGCCTTGCAAGAAAGGTTACTAGAACTTCTTCAGGGATAAGGAAAATGATTTAAGTCAGGAACTTGTATTTACAAAAATAAAGGAAGAGTATTGGAGAATGGATAAGTGAAGATAAATAAAAATGTTTATTTTTCTTATTCTTAATTGCTGTAACAAATAACAGTTGTTCAAAATGATAAATAGGTACAATGTATCTGATGTATGCTTCACTCTCTCCATATATATATATATATATAAATACATACACACACACACATATATATGTTTATGTATAAGTGTAATGAATGATAACACTGATACAAGAAACAGGAGGGAGATATTAGGAATATTTTATTATTATGAAGTACCTATACTACCCATGAGACAGTATAGTGTTATTTGAAAGTGGACTTGGTTTAGTTGTAAATGTATATTGAGAACTCTAGGGTGACTACATTAAAAAATTAAAAAATAAGTATAATTGTTATACTAAGAGAGAAAATAGAATCATATAAAATGCTTAATTAAAACCACAAAAGGCAAAGAACAGAAGACAAAAATAGGAATAAGGAAAAAAGGCAACAAATAAAAAACAATAACAAATGTGGTAGATATTAATCTAATTATTTCAATAATCACTTTAAACATCAATGGTCTAAATTCACGATTAAAAGACTAAGATTGGCAGAGTGGATCAATAATAAGACCCAACATATATGTTCTTTATAGTGAGTAGAAAAATTCACTTTAAATATAAAGACACATAAAGATCAAAAGCTGGACGGAGAAAGGTATTACATGCTAGCACTACTCAAAAGAGAGCAGGAGTGCCTATATTAATTTCAGGCAAAACAAACTTCAGAGCAAGGAAAGTTATCAGCAATAACAAGGAGCATTACACAATGATAAAAGGATCAATTCCCCCAGAAGATATAACAAACCTAAATGTGGACATACCAAACAATAAGGTTCAGACTATGTAAGATAAAACCTGTCAGTCCATTTGGGCTGCTATCACAACAACAACAACAACAACAAAACATGAACCATGGTTTATAAACAACAAACATTTATTTCTCAACAGTTCCAGATATTGGGAACTCCGAAATCAAGATGTATGCAGATTTGGTATCTTATGAGAGCCGGCTTCTTGGTCCAAAAATGGTTATTTTTCAGTGTAACTTCACATGGAAGAAGGAGCAGAAGATATCTCGGGGTCTCTTTTATAAAGGCACTAATCCCATTTCTGAGGACTCTGACCTCATGATCTAATCACTCCCAAAGCCCCACTCTTAATACCATCACCTTTGAGGGTTAGGATTTCAATGTATGAATTTGGTGGTGGTGGTGAATATAAACATTTAGTTCATTACAAAAATACAAGGAGATGAAACTCCTATTATAATTGGAGAACTCAAAACCCCTCTGTCAGAAATGGACAGATCCGGTAAGCAGAAACATCAGTAAGGACATAGCTAAACTCAATAGCCCTATCAATCAACTGGATATAATCAACATCTATAGACTACTTCAGCTAATAACAGTAGAATACACATGAAGCTTCCAAAGCTCACAGGGAATATTCATCAAGATAGATCACATTCAGGGCCATAAAACACACCCTAACATATTTAAAAGAATAAAAATCATATGATGTCTGCTCTCAAACCACAGTGGAATTAAAGCAGGAATCAATAACAGAAAGATAGCTGGAACTTTCTAAAATTCTTGGAGATTAAACAAAACTCTTCTAAACATGGGTCAAAGAAGAAATCTCAAAAGAAATTAAAAAAATTGAACTGAATGAAAAGGAAAACTCATCAAAACTTTAGGACACATGAAATGCAGGCTTTAGAGGGAAATTTATAGAATTGAATGCATATATTAGAAAAGAAGAAAAATAAATGATCAATAATAGAAGTCTCCACCTAGGAAACTAGAAAAAGAAGAGCAAATTAAATCTAAAGGAAGCAGAAGAAAAGAAAAAAAAATTAGAGCGTAAATCAATTAAATTGAAAGCAAGAAATCAAGGGAGAAAATCAATAAAGCCAAAAGTTGCTTCTCTGAAAAGATTAATAAAATCAATAGGCCTCTAGCCAGGTTAACTAAGAGAAAAAAGAGAGAAGGCACCAATTGCTGAGGTCAGAAATGAAAGAGGCGACATCAACACAGATTCCACAAGTGTTAAAAGCACAGTAAAGGAATACTATGAACAACTCTATGCCCACAAATTTGATAACCTAGAATAAACAGACCAATTCTTTGAAAGATACAATCTGAGAGTGGTCATTCCTGCCAGAGTATGGGAAGTACCTAAAATCCAAATACTCAGTGTCAGTAGTGTTCATATTTTTGGTTTGAAAGTATGGCCACTATGTGTATTCTTCAAATTATGTATTTGTAAATAATATATATTATATATCTATAGTATATTATATATATTCCAGTTATATATATATATATATTCTCCATGGTGACTGGGCTGCGGAGGGAAGAAGTGGAAGCATGAAGGGCAGAAATGGATGGAAATGTGAGGCCACTTTGGATCTTTGAGCCATCTCTCAGAGGCTGGCGTCCAGACCACTGCGGAGGTGTAGCACCAGGCCATCTTCTAGTACAGAGCCCACACAATCTGCTGCACCTGCCCTCGAGTTCTGCTTAATAAATTTCAGTAAATATCAGTAATCAAAGTAAAAACAAAAGCAAAAACTCTGCTGGTTGACAGTAAAAGCATGGACAGTTAAATTATAAATTAATGCTCATGATGTTCTGAATCTTCAACAGCAAGAAATTTTAATTAGGGCCCCTCAGTCCATGACAGATCAGGTAGAAACAAAAAAAATCATGATAGAGAAGACCTAAATAACATAATTAATGAGGTAGATTTGACTGATAGGTATCAAACTCGACATTAGACACTATGCTGTCTCTTCATGAGCTGTGTGGCACTCACAACAAACTGACCAGATTTTAAATGAGAAAGAAAAACATCAATAAGCTCCAAAATGTAGAAATTGTGCAGATAACATTCTCTGCTCATGATGTTGTAAAACTAAACTTGATAATAAAACAAGATAATAAAATAAACAAAATGCTCTGTGAGTTGCAAAATAAAAGGTAAACAAACTTCTCTGTAAAAAAAGCTTATGTCAAAGAGGAAGTCAAAATCAAAAGCACAGACTTCAGAAAATAATAAAAACTTAAAATCTAAAATAAAATATATTTTAAGACTAGACTAATAGATGTTTTAAGCTATATAAAAAAAGAAGAAAAGGAATAAAAACAGAAAATTCAGGATGATGTTTATCTCTAACTGAGTGAGGGGAGAAGGAGGCAGATGGCGGCAATGAGAAGGACAATATATGTAGATATAGGTTATTGTAAAGACACATGGTAAGTGGCGAGTGCACAATTTTAAAAACTCTTCACATTAAAATAAAGACTGAACAGATAAGTAAATAAAAGAGCGCTATTCACTGACCAATGATGAGAGTGTGCCATGAATCAAGATAAGAATCAGTTTAGTTCTGTGCCACAAATAAATTTAGAAATACTACATACTACAACTTGCAGGGTGCAATTAAAGGAGTGCTCAGAGGAAAATTCATAGTCTTACATATGTAGAATAATAAACAAAAAAGCTAAAAATGAAAGAAGTAGCATGCTTCTCAAGGAGTTAAAAAAAAAAGAGCTGAATGATAATAGGTATAATAATAAACCTAAAGAAAGAGTGGAGCAGAACTTAATCAAATAAAAGCAGAAATTATTAAACTAAAGAAAAAACAAGATTAGAGCCCATAAAATTCAAAAGCTAATTCCTTGAAGGACCAAATCATGGACTTAATCAAGAAAAAACACAAATATCTAAAATAAGAAAAATTTAAAAATCACTAAGTGGAAGAAGAACTGCAAATACAGGAGAAAATAAAAGAAACGTAGAGATTATCTTCATGAAAGTTTTGCAAATAAATTTGATATATTTCTTGGGAAATACATAGATTTCTAGGAGACAGTTGGATATCTACACAAATTATCATTTTAAAACAATAGTAAAGTTTTTAGAAAAGTATCATTCTCCCAACTACCAGACAATGACGAAGCACCAGGGAGCCACAGGGAATTCAACTACACCATAAAGAAACAGGTTATTCCACTGCTCTTAAGGTTTTTCCAGGAAATAGAAAAAGAAAGCAATGTCTGAGATAACATTGACACCCAAACCCACAGAAACAATATAGGCTAATCTCACTTATTAATATCAATACGCAAATCCTAAACCAGATATCAGTAAATAGACTGTAACATGAGTGAAAATGAATGACGTACTATAATCAAGTGTGATATCCATTAGGAATACATATGTGGCTTGAGAATAGAAAGACATTAACCTCTATCAGTGGATCTAAGGAGAAAAAGCATTTGACCATCAATCACTATAGATGCTAAAGGGCATTTGTTAATTTTCAACAAATGCCACACACAAATTAAAAAAAAACTCAATGAAAATATACATTTATCACGATGAGTACTGAGTAATGAATAGACTTGTTGAATTACTGTATTGCATATCTGAAACTAATAGAACACTCTATGTTAACTATACTGGAATTAAAAAACTTAAGAAAAAAACTCAATGAAAATAGAAGTATCTTTCCTTTCTTAATATAATTGTATATTTATCAATCTAAAACCAGCATTATGGATAACACTAGAAATACTTCTCTCAATTCTGACATAAGAGAAAGATGTTCACAATTATCATTATTACTTAACATTGTTCTGGTTCTGGCTAGCCAATACATTTAATAAAATGAAGAAAATAGAGGTTGTATCAATGTGCTAGGGCTGCCATAACAATATGCCTTAGACCAAAAAAAAACCAAACAAACCAAAAAACAAAAACAAAAACAACAATATACCTTAGACCTAGTGGCTTAAAAAACAGAAATTTATCTTCTCATGGTTCTGGAGGCTAGAAGTCCAAGATCAAAGTCTTTTAGAGTCAGTTTTTGGTGAGGACTCTCTTCCTGGCTTGCAGATGGCCCCTTTCTCATTGTGTTCTCACATGGTGAAGAGAGAGCAAAAGAGAAAAAAGAAAGCCAGAGAGAACTCAAGAATTCTCTGGTGTTTCTTCTATTAAGGACATTCATCCTGTGGAATCAGGACTCCTGACCTTTACGACCTCAGTTAACCTAAAGTCCTTTGTTAGAAGCCCCATTTCCCAATATAGCCACATTGGAGGTTAGGGATTTGACATATGAATTTTTAGGGAACACAAACATTCAATCCAAAACAGTCATACAAAATGGAAAGGAGATAAAGTTATCATTATTGAGTCACAATATTATTGTATATCCCAAAACCTAATGGACTCTATTACAAATAATATGGGAATTCAGTAAGGTGGTGAGATACCGGGCACGGAAATCAAAGCATTGAAATGTATGTATATATAACAGCAATCACTTAGAAGAGATAGAAGGAAACACCCCATTGACGATAGCAGCAACAATAAAACAAGACACCAGGGGATAAACTTAAGAAGAGATGTGTGAGCTCGTATGAAGAAAATATCCAACTGCTACTAAGGAAAGAAATGAACACTTTACCAAGTGAAAAGAGAGTACAGAGAGATCTATATAGAGAGTTGTCATCATAAAGATAACTATCTATTCTCCCTAGGTTAATTTATATATTTAATGCAACTCCAATAAAAATTCCTACAGGGTTTTGATTTTGTTTTTGTGTTTGGTGTGTGTGTCGGTGGGGGGGGGGTGGTTACAGAAGATGATTCTGAAGTCCATAGGAAAAGAAAAATAAGAATCAGCAGAAGAATTCTAAAAAAACAGAGCAATGCAAAGGGCTGGTTGGTGACGAGGCAGAGACAGGCACTCCCGTACCTCTGGGAGGTATGATTTCTAAGAACAGTTTTACAGTATTTATTGAGTATACAAATGCACATGCCTTTTAATCCAGCAATTCTTTTTCTAGGAATTTATCCTTCAGACATATGAACAAAATTATTCATGGCAGAATTGTTTGTAACAGCATGCGGTTGGAAACATCCTTACTGTAGTGGTCTGCTTGAATTATGGACCCTCCACACAACATAATACTATTGAGTCTGTGAAAAAGAAAGTTCTTTCCAAATTTATATGGAATGATTGCCAAGATATATAGCTAAGTTAAAAAAAAAGAAGCAGGGTGCTTTTATTAAATATGCTGTGATTTGTGTAAGAATAAATAAGAATAAGAATAAGTAAAAATAAAGGATGTATATACTATATGTACATATCTATATATACAAATACACACACATATAAATATATGTGTTTAACAGCTTGTTTATGCATATAATATCTCCGGAAGTATTTATTAGAAAATAATCACATTAGTTGCTTCCAAAGAGAGCTGTGTGGGAGCATGGAAAGGAAAAACATTTTCACCCTTTTGTATCTTTGGAATTTTGATTCACATGAATGCGTTTATTTTTAAAAATAAGTTAAGTAAGGGGCACCTGGGTGGCTCAGTGGGTTAAGCCTCTGCCTTCGGTTCAGGTCATGATCTCGGGGTCCTGGGATTGAACCCCACATCGGGCTCTCTGCTCAGCAGGGAGCCTGCTTCCCCCTCTCTCTCTGCCTGCCTCTCTGTCTACTTGTGATCTCTCTCTCTGTCAAATAAATAAATAAAATCTTTAAAAAAATGTTAAGTAATTGAAAAAGTAATTTATTTCTGATTTTTAGAAATATCATGGAATTGGATAAACCTGTAAATTGAAGACAATGAAAAATAGCAAAAGTAATTTTAATTTTTCTAAATTATGTATTCCAAATTCCCTTCCAGTTAGGAGAGATTGGGGGAAACTGAAGGGAGTGATGAACCACAGGAGAAAAGGGAGACCATGGGAAATGAGACTGAGAGTCAGGAGGCTAGGAGCCATGGAGAGAGAGAGAGAGCCAGAGAATCAGGGAGAGCTGGTGAAGCAGGAAGGTGAATGGGCAGTCTGTAAATTTTATGGTGAGAACAGTCAAGTGAGACGTTCTTGCAACACTTTGCTGTCTCCTGGGGACGTGAGTTTCAGAGCAAATTTCCCTGTTCCACGGGCCTTTGAAATTATTACGTGTAAATTAGTTTATATTCCCATTGAAATCTAAGGGTTTTCTCCTGCATGGAAGGAATTAACAAAGGTCTGAGAAATTCACTTAGTGTCCCTTTAACTTTCAAAAGCAGTCTAATTGCTTTATCTTTGTTTTTGAGAGTTAAGGTAAGACTCATTTAATAATACCAGTAGGTTATAATTGAACATAGCATTTATTTCACCATTTTGAGCCTCCCTTCACCACAAATACTTCTAATTTGCGGGACTATAAATGGTTTTGCCACTATACCTATTTTTTTTTTTTTTTTTTTTCAGCTAAAACTGTCAGACTCGAAGAGGAGCCCCCATTAGAAATTCGAGCACAACAACAGCTGTCAGGGAAAGATGACAGGTTTAACTAAATTTCCTTGAACAATTCTGCCTCACAGAATGCTAGTGTAAGGCACAGTGAAGTGAAGCTGGGGCTCAATCAAGTTCTGATGGTCCCCAGCTCTGGTTCATAAATAATACAAGTTTAATCCTTCCAGATACACAATTATCTCTGTTGCCACCTGCTGGTAAACTTATGTTTCATTTCATTCAGTTAATGGCTTTCCCACTGCGGTAAAACACATTTTGGAACCCTAAAGAATTTCTGCTGCTTTAGGACTTTAGTTTACAGATGCAGCAGCTGACATGTGGGGAGGATAGATCACGCCCCATTGATCACGGGACAGCGAATGGCAAAGACTGCACCAATATGAAGAGATGGACAGTTTCCTCCTGCAGTGCCACACACCCTGCCAATTCTTTGTCTACTCTCTTGAGTTCATCTAAATATAGGGCTCTCAGGGCCCCTGGGTGGCTCAGTCTGTTAAGTGTCCTACTGGATTTCAGCTCAGGTCATGATCTCAGGGTGGTGAGATCGAGTCCTCCACCCCCAATGGCTCCAGCTTTGGGCTCAGCCAGGAGTCCACTTGAGATTCTCTCCCTCTGTCTGCCCCCCAACTCATGTGCTCTTTCTTTCTTCTCTCTCTTTAAAATAAATAAATAAATCTTAAAAAAAATAAATATAGGGTTTTTCTCTGTCTCACACACAAAAGACCAATTTTTAAAAAAACTCAATGATTTTAAGTATTAATTTTTTAAAAGCTTAATCAAACCCATACATACACGTGGGCAGTTGCCTCACTTTAGCTCTGGAGTTGAAGCCAACACTGACAGAGACTCATTTATCCTACAGACAGACTTTCTCTTGCTCCTCTAACTCACATACATTACCTTTAGCTCCTTCAAAACTCATACTTCATACTCAATAGTTACACACTTAGATTTAACATACTCATACACGCATGCTAACACAGGCATCAGTGGACAATTTACATGTTTCCTCATGTTCATAATTGCATAAAATCCTTACAATATCTGGAATCTTTTAATCAATAGAAGAAAATATATGGCCATTTTCCTTCTATGATACCACCTCATGATACTGTACTATAAGATTCTGAAGTAGTTTCTGTGTACCCATTTACTCAGTGAAGGATGTTTAGGGCATTTCAAGTTTTTGGTGATTATAACTAGAGTGGCTATAAACATGCATGGATAGGTTTTTATATGAATATAAGTTTTCATTTCTCTATGATAAATATCCAGGAATAGGATTTCTGGGTCAGATGGCCTGTGCACATTTGAAAGAAACTGGCAAACCATTGTCCACTGTGGCTTTGCCATTTTGCATTCACACCTGTGATGCATCAGAGTTCCAGTTGCTCTGTATCCTTGTCAGCATTTGATATTGTCAATACTTTTTCTTTTAGCCATTATGTACAATGGTAACTTGTTGTTTTAATTGGCATTCCCCAATATCTAATGCTGTTGAACAACTTTTTATGTGCTTACTTGTCATCCAGATATCCTCTTTGGTGAAGTGCCTGTTCAATTATCTTACCCCTCCCCCCCCATTTTACATTGGGTTGTTTTCTGTGATGTTTTGAGAGTTCTAATATATTCTAGATGCATCTTTTGGTGAAGTATTCTTGAATCATCAAAAAATGTAAACATTTAGGTTCTTTCAGTGCAAATGCATTCTATTCACTTATTGCTGATTCACACATGCAATAGAGTTAAGTCTATAAACTAAACTTTTCTGTAATTAGAACTATGGGTATTGTGAATGAAGAGGTGCTCTCTAAGGTGGCCCAGA
Source organism: Mellivora capensis (assembly GCA_004024625.1). Lineage (NCBI taxonomy): Eukaryota > Metazoa > Chordata > Mammalia > Carnivora > Mustelidae > Mellivora > Mellivora capensis. Next base: position 125,444 of record PISX010002887.1, on the reverse strand, counting down.
GAGAAAGCTGTTGAGCTGTCCAAAGCAGATTCCAGAAGGGTCCATTTTCCTTGATGAATTTACCAAAATCTAGGGTTTAGTCTTAGGCTTTAAAGGTTTAGAAATGTTTTTGGCTGGTGTCCCAAGAGCTGATCCCCTTGGAGGACACTTACTCATGTTAGTGAAGCTTTAAAGAGACCAGTGTGTGAGGCCAGGGTGGCAGCAAATGCACCAAGGTAGCTTCTGGCGCCATCTTCTCCTATAGTTTCATATGATAGTCATAAGCTTCTTTTAGTGAGTTTGGACTTGGGCTAAGGGAATTAGGCACATCAATGACTGTGATTAACTTTTTGCTGAGTCATGATGAAAAAATAAACAGAATCTAATGAATTTTTCTTAATTGTCTCAATTTAAAGGGCTTTTTTTAATTTGAAAGTTATGTTCTTTCTACAACTTCGACGCATTCTATATTAATATATTTCCTTAGGGTACAGCTATGACTTGTTGGCCTAGTAGACATTCTAAAAGTGAGGAGCTGTTGTTCTCTGCTCTAATGTCACCCTTATCTCCTGCATTTCTGAGACCCTAGGAGGTACTTCCCTGACCCTCCCCCATCTATATGTGTCTAAGTCAATAGAACTTGACATTAAAAGCTCTATACAATCTGGCCCCTAGCTTCCAATTTCACTTCAGTACACATTCCTATGTGATTCTTCGCCAGGAAAACCAGTCTTCTGGTGTACCAGACCTTTTTTTTGTTTTCCTTTTCTTTCTTTCTTTTCTTTTCTTTCTTTCTTTTTTTTTTTTTTGGCTTCTGGATATTTGTTGTTCTATTCTAGCCCACTTCTTCCCCTGTACCTATCTTCCTCAGTGTCTTCTGAGCTAGAAGTGGACATTTACTTCTCTGGATTCCTACAACACCTATCCTCAGTATCATTCCTAAAACATTTTTCCTATATTATCTTTCACTGTGAGTGACTTGGGTATGCTTTAATAGACGATCAGAGTACTCCCACCAGATAGTAAGTTTTTGAAGGGGAAGAGTAAAGGCCCATTTTAAAAGAAATCTCAGCTGTCTCACAGCAAAGAGCACAGTGCTTTTCACACTAGGTGCTCACTTAAGGTTTGCCAAATGAAAGGAGAAAGAAATGAATATAGGAGAAATAGGATATTTAAACTCTCACAACAGAAGTCCTCTTTTTACCCACAGTTATCTATATATTTTGGAACTTGAGGGCCTTCTTACGTAAATACACACATCTTACTTAAATATACAGATGGAGGGCTCCCTTAGGCTATATCCTCAGATGTCTGAGTCTGTGAGTGTGGCCTGAACATCAGCAGGCCCAGGCAGAAGGAAAAACAAGGAGGCACTCCCAACTGGGGAAGTCATTTGCAGCTCCTCCCATTATTACTGGCTAAATCTTCTTATTTAAAACAAACAAAGAGCTGGAAGCAGCAATTCAAGTGGCTGGCTATTAGCAAGTTCAGTTATCAAAACACAGACCTAGTATTTAAACATATAAAACAATAAAGCCCCAAAGTCTACTTCTGACCTTTAAGCATCTCTGCAGCCAGACCCTCCCCTAACATCTCCCTTTTGGACCCTTAGGGGTCAGGTGTTCTTATCACACAGAGGCTATTTTTAGATTTTACTTGACTGAGAACACTTTCATTAATTGCAAAAAGATTTTTCTCTCCTATCTTTTTCTTCGTATCCCACAGTACAAGGACCACCCTCCCCCACCCCCTCACTAAGCCAACCTGCTACTATTTTCCATCCAGTCTGTGGCTGGTCAGGGAAGTTTCTCAGGACTATAGAGAAGGCAGTCCTGCAGTCCAGCTCCGGGGACAAGAGAGCTACTGAAGAGCCACCAAAAACAACCAAAGGAGGAAATTAGAACATGATGCAGGTCACACTGGGAGATGTGGTTCATTGCTTGTTTCTCATACCTGCTGAGTGGTCCCCTAAGCTGGGCTATCCAGATACAAGCCAAGGGACAGAAATGTCATTAACACCCTTAATCTGTGATGCTTCTGAGTCATCACTGTGGTCATCCATCATGGACACCAGTCCTCCCTGTACAGCAGAAGGAAAGGGGTGGAAAACAGGAGAGAACTTATGGTGACCACAGGCTACAACCTGGCAGTGTTTTGTTTGGGTTTGTAAAATGAATTAGATCAATCAGCTCATCTGTTGTCTTTTATTGCTTTCTCTTAAAAAAAAGGAATGCATTAAAATTCCGGTTGCATAAAGATTCTAATTATTTGATTATATAATACCTACTTCATAGGTCTGGATAAAAAGAGATACTTTAATTAAAACCATTTTGCACAGTGCCAAGCATGTGGGAATAAATGGCAGCTATTATTACCAGCTCCCAAAGTCTTCTAACCAGAGATTTTGTTATATTAACTAGAAATGCCTACTGAATTCATTCTTGGTCTCCTAAAACATAGCATTAAATATTGTTCAGTATGATATTAACCACATAATGACAAAGAAAGGTAGAAAAAAGACCTGAAGGAAATATACTAAAGGACTTGATAGTGATTGACTTTGGGTGGCAGAGTCATGGATGATTTTTCCTGCTACTTTATATCTCATATCACTTTCCCCACTTTCCTTAATGAGCACTTATTATTCTGACGATCTGGAGATATACTTATTAAAAATAAGATTATGAAAATGTTCAGTATGTAAAGGCTTTTTTCAACCTATTTTATCTTTCAGAGGCTTTGCCTTTTTCCACCTGCATGACTTTGGGTACATTACTTAGTTAACCCTTTGAACCTTAGTCTCTTCCCGAAAAAAATGGGGAAAAGAAATACTTCCTTTAAAAGTCTATGTGAAGGGACATCTGGATGGCTCAGTTGGTTGGGCGTTGCCTTCAGCTCAGGTCATGATCCCAGGGTCCTGGGTCTGGAATCCAATCCCATGTTGGGCTCTCTGCTCAGTGGGAAGCCTGCTTCTCCCTCTGCCTGCCACTCCCCCCTGTTTGTGCTCTCTCTTTCTCTGACAAATAAATAAAATCTCAAAAAAAAAAAAAAAAAGTCTGTGTGAAGAATAAGTGAGAAAACAGGGAAGTCACCTAGCTCAGAGCCTGATGGCCCACAGGTACCTAATACCAGGTCATCAAAACCTGGGAAGTAGCCCCTCCCAAGTCTAAGACTAAAGCAACTTTTGGAGCCTGTTTGGACCAGGATTGAACATGGAATGACTCCACTTACTTACTGTCACCGTCAGAGTCTGCCTCTGCATGATTTCTTGCTTTTCTTCAACTATGCCTGAGAACTGCCTGCCCCAAATTTCAGAAGAGTGATGCTGTCCTAAGGGCAATTGCATGAGTGGAAATAATGGAATGATGTGTAAGACGCAGGCACATGTGCTTTGGATTTGCAAAGGCCAGAGTTTAAAATCTTGCTAATTACTAACTGTGTGATCTCAGGCAAGGGACTTAGGTTTTTAGAGTCTTGATTCTAAATAACATCCACTGAGTCCTTATTACATGCCAAGCATGGGACTGAGCCTTTTACATACATGGTCTCATCGAATTAATCTAACAATCTGTGATGTGTAGTTATTATTCCCATTTTACAGATGGACCAGTGGTAAAGTAAGTTGTCTGAGGTCACATAGCTGGTTATTGGTAGAGTTCAAATTTTAATCTGGGTGGTCTGACACCAGAGCGTGTGCTCCATTCACTAAAAGGGTATAATAGATATGAGTTGAGGGTTCATCACAACAAATGAATACATGCGAAGTGCCCGTGCATAGGAGGCCCTCAATAAAGGTCTGAGATGAGAGAAGACACTCTAATTTTAGAAGGTATTTAGGAATGCATGTAGCAGAATTTCATACCAAGGTCTTTTCTCGTGAGCGTCATTGTTGCTACTCCTGCATATCTTGCCCACACTCCTTTTCTGGACACCTAGTAGAGTGTCTCAAGGAAAAGGTACAACTTTAAAATATCCTTCAGATTTGCTACATGATTTCTCTCAGTCATGGAGGCATATTTACTTATATTCCAATCCTAACACTCACAATAGTGGTAACCACTTATGGAGTACTAAGGAATTTACATGATTGGGGCGCTGGGTGGCTCAGTGGGTTAAAGCCTCTGCCTTCGGCTCAGGTCATGATCTCAGGGTCCTGGGATCGAGCCTCGCATCAGGCTCTCTGCTCCACAGGGAGCCTGCTTCCTCCTCTCTCTCCACCTTCTTCTCTGCCTACTTGTGATCGCTGTCTGTCAAATAAATAAATAAAATCTTAAAAAAAAAGGAATTTACATGATTTATCTCAGTCAGTGTATCACAACAATAAAATTATGAGGTAAGCTTTTGTTAGTCCTTTTTATGGATGAGGAAACCGTGAACCAGAAAAGTTAAAAAATTTGCCTGAGTTCACATGAGTAGTAAATGCTGAGACCACGACGCAGATCCAAATCGGCCTGGTTTTGATAGCATGAAGTGTCACCCTGGGATCAGACTATTCTGGAGACTTAGCGGTAGTCATAATTTTCCTATTTTTCTTTGAGGCTGAAGAGACAGAATTCACTATGGTGAGGCTGAAATTGCCTAGTGGCCTAGCATCTTAGGGTTTGGATAAGCATCTGTCAAATCCACTACACACCATTGTGGGTAGTCACTACTGCTATTTGGCAAATATTCCATTTTCCTCAGTTCTGGGCACAAAGTTAAGATCGAAATGCCTGGCTTCTTTATAGTTGAATGGAGCTTTGTAATTAGATACAGTCTTTAAATTTTGTGTGGAAGTGACATGTGACACTTCCAAGCTGGATCCTGGAGCCTGTTTTTGAGACTTTTCAGAGCTTTCTTTCCCCTTTGCTACAATAACCAGCAACATTCAAGCTGGGAGCTGCTCCATCAGCTTGTGTCTCTAAGTAAATACAAAAAGCAAAGATCCCTGCCAGCTTATGATGAATATATTTCTTGAGTGAAAAATAAATCCTCATTGTTTTAAGCCACTAAGATTTCGGAGTTGTTACTACAGCATAACCCAGTTTATCCTGACCAATAAAACCGTGTAGCAAATCATGGATCATTCAAAGTGGTGCCTGGTTGTCATGTGGTAGGTGCTAACATACTCCACCATGACTATCACCAGTGTGAGGGGAGAGAAAAAGACGGGCGAAGGTTAGAAAGACACAAAGGAGGAACCCCCTCCCACACGCACGTATGCACGCACATAGAATGAGAGAGAATGACAGAGAGTGGATAGAGAGGAGAGAGAGAGAGAGTGTGTTTTAGTTCTGGCTAAACCTTTGGGAAGCTGTGCTTTTTTACTTTGAAGAAGTATCCTCAAGCGACCATCAGGGTTGAGACTGTGTCTTGAGCTGTATTTCCAGGGATCAGTAAGGCAACTGACACTAAATATTTGCCAAATTCATAATATGTTGGATTATCATTTTATGGATAATTGAATATGTAGGGATGCCTGTTCTTGGGACATTTCACTTGGTTTTGGAATTTACTTTACCTAAAATGAATACAACTCTGCTAGCTAGCTTTTTAAAGCAGGCAAGTGTACTTGCTTTTTCTCCCTCACTAGTCCAAGTGCTCTAGCCCTAGAGTTTAATACCAGGAGGGTAGATTCATTTTTAAAAATTGAGTGTCCTTGTGCTTTAAAAAAGAGTGGTGAAGGCCATTTGTAATGCAAATAAGGGTTTTCACTCTTTAACTTCTTTAAAATCAATCAATCAAACAATCAGCCTAAACTTAACGCTTAATCTGAAGATCCCTGTTCTTTTCAAGGAGGCAGCACTGCTCCCTGTGTGGGGGTGGGTGGGAATGACTCATCCTGGAAAGCAGTGACCATAGCTCTCAGACAGGCCAATAACCAGACTCCACAGGCCGTGAGGAAAGAGTGGGAGGGCAAGGAGAAGGAGGAAGAAAGGGAAAAGGGCTTCTGGAAGAACTGCAAGATTGAATGTGTCTCCAGGTGATTCCAAATGTTCCTTCTCCTTATTGCCAGTCATTATCCCATAACTTATTCCAGGAACCACTTGCCAGCAAGCCAATGTTCCTGCCATCATTAGACTACGAGTCCCAAGAGTGCACAAACTGTGTCTTACTCATCTTTTACTCATCTTACACCCACACACCCTGCCAGACACTTTGGAGGCTACCAGTAGATGTTTGCTGAGCAAGTGATTCTTCAGGAGCTGGGATGGTTCTGAAAGCATCCAGAAGAAGGAGATGCTGGGGGATGGGTTGCTAACTTCTGTCTGTGCACACATTTATTGGCAGCTGCTCTCAGAAGTTGCTGTTAGGGGACTCTGCCAAATATCATTCCAGTTCTATATGAGCAGTATGGGGAGAATGTCTAGAGCTGTCTTCACTGAAGGGTTTACTATCCCTCTCTAATTCAGAGGAGGGATAATAAACAAAATATACCAATTCGGTGTCTATCTCTGCCACCTAGAAACTGTGATTTGGGGATAGTTTGTTCCTTCCAACAGACCACAGGATTAGAAGACATTGTAGGGCCTGAGACCACAAGCAGATACATTCTAAGACTTTGGAGATACAGTTTGCTCAAAGAGTTAAATTATTAAAATCCATACACAATGGATGTGATTAGCCTCCTGTGGCAGTAAAGCAGGAAATCATCCCTAAATGTGTGAGTCAAAGGCTTGGGAATACATAGTGTTCCAATTAAGATGAACTAGGAGAAATCTCAGGGAAGCAGGTGGGACAGCACTAAGAACCCAACCAATAGAATGTGTTGGGTCCACGGTCAAAGGAGCGAGACTGATACAAAGCAAAGGTCAAGCAAAGCTTTATTTCGCGCCAAGCATCTAGAATCAAAATGACCAGCCAGGGCCGTCTCTTGGAAAGAGGCGACCTCTCTCTGCCTTACAGACTATCCTAATTTAAGGGCAAAGGCCATATGGTTGGGCCTGGCCACGCAAAGGTGGCCAATGAGATTATAACACACAGAGAAAGCTGCACAGTCCTGCTAGTTCACACATAAGTGACCAATTGAATCACAATTTACCCTATAGTAGTTATTTGAACTAGCCTGTCACCTTGGTCAGAATTGGTGCCCAAAGGGCACCCAAAGGGCGGGGCCCATACTCCTTGGTAGCTAGGGAGACAGTATGTGCCCCCACCAATTGGATACCTCCACCTGGCCTGACCCACCCTTGTATTACCTGGGACTGGTTTCTGGGACTTGTTTTTAAGTAAGTCCCCTGGGGGTAGGCGGGGTAGGGACAGTTTAAATTTTACTGCATAAACAACAAAATCACTGTTTAACGGGATGGCATCGCTCTGGCTAAATAGGCCCTTACACAATACACACTGTTTGAAGAATGTTTTGGGACAGAATGTATCTGTCTGGAGAGTGAGGTGGATGAGGGGAAGTTATCAGCCATAAGAGGTAAAGAATAAGGGGCTCTGCAGAGGCAAACTCTGGGACACCCACTCAGGCACCCTCCCATACAGAAGCTTTCCTGGCCCCTGACTTGATGAGAGTATATTAAAGCTTTTTACCACAGAGGCACTTCTGAAGCTTGCCTCCCTCCCTCCATTCTGAGAGAGTGTCTTCATCATGCCAAAGTGAATGACCAGTACTCTTATCTTGCTTCCTGACAAGACTATACTTTTCTCCAATGTTCTCAAACATTTTTGACTATGGTAAAAGGCCATTATTCCATCTTCTACCATATGAAGATACCTCTCCCACAAAGATGTTTTAATCCTTTCAAGGCTCACAAGGTAGATCCTCATAGCCCACTGTGAGCCTTAGACCACCCTTGGAAGATCACTGTTCTCGATGCAGGCCAAGTTTTAGTGGAACTTTTCAGCAGAAGGAGTCCATCCCTTTCTTGGCAGTCTGTTCAACTCTGCCAACATATATGCTCTGCCCACTGTGTGTTGGTTGGGCAAGATACTTCCAGTTCCTTCCAATGAAAGATGCCACCAAAGCAGGAAGTGACTTTGGAGATGGAGGTGTTAACTTGGGGGGGGCGGGGGAGGCTGGCAGGTCTGCAGAGTCTGTGTTTTCACCTGGAAAGAGTTGAGCAGGAAGGCCAGACATGTGGTGAAGAAGGGGCCTGAAGGTTGTTGGATAATTTGCATGCACACCACTGAGAGTGGAAAGGGAACTATTAGGAAATGGGGCCACCAGAAGGTCTATCTTTGTAAAACAAAACTTCAAAATAGCTTTACAACTACAAGAGCTTCCTCTGCTTTGGTCACAAGCCCAGCCAAGGGCTCTGGCTCCCTCTGTGATGTGGAGAATAGAGGACTTAAGGTGCCAGATTCAACTCCCAAGCAGATCCTCCATGAGTTGAGAGGAGTGTTGTGTTGAGAGCTCTTTGGCCCCCAAAGTTTTCTGTTCCTAGGACAATGTCTGAAATTATCCAATTATCAGGAAGTCATATCTGGACTAGAAAATTGGGACTTGAGCTGGAAAGTATTGATGAAGGTGGGGAAGTGAGTTTGGTCCTAAGTCAGGGGTACTGCTCAGGCGAATCATCCCAGGGTAGAGCTACATCAAGAACATCTTTCTAGAATGCCAAGGGTCACCTAATTCCTAGGTAAAAACAAGTCACTAGCAGGGAGACAAGCACAGAACGGGGAAATAGCTGAATCCAAGAGAAAGAAATATCTTTTCCATGGTTTTTCCTACCATAAGTTGGGGTCACGGGTATCATATTTTAAAAGAGGAAACCATGTTCATCATCTACCGGTCATGGCAGCTCAACACCCATTTTTAACGCCCCCATCTCTTATCCATACTTTATGGAGAAATAACTGAACACAATAAACTGTATTCTTTGCTTGTAAAATCCTTTTCATTTTAATGTTAGACTTTTCAGCGAGAAATATTTCCCTAAAGCCATTTAGTAAATATCATTGTTGAAGACCTCACAAAACCCTGCTGACAACTCCAGCAAGTTCTTAAAGACAATGCCCATTCACTGAAGTGCTACTGATACATAGTCATGTATGCAAACTTCCTCAGACTTCCCTCAGAAAGATGCAATTTGTGATAGTACAGGGCAGCAGAAGGTCACATTAAAACACACACACACACACACACACACACACACACACACAACCATGTGAGTACAAAACAAAAACAAATAATTAATAAACTTTGTGAGTCAGCCCAATAATAAAATCTTCCAATTATTTTCAACATCCGACAAAGGCATTGAGATTAGCATGGAAAATTACCAGTTGCTCTGTGTGTGGTATCCTAACTGCCAGTCCTCATTCGGGCACTTGCCTATGGAAAAATGATGACAGTCTGCTCATTTGCACCACCATCAGCTCAGGGACAACAATCACGCCTGTTCATGAAGTTGGCCCAGGTGATCACAGCAGCATCCTATAGACATAAAGCAGCCATAAGAAACACAACCTCGGTTTTCCCTGTTATAAAATGCATACTTTACTAGATGGATGTCAGAGAGTCTAGATAGTCGAGATGTCAGCCTAACTAGCTAGTTTACGGAAAGACATGGTACAAAGCATCACAAGTGCTATAATATAAAATATATATATATATATATATATAATGTAAAAATATATATAATATAAAAAATATAAAATATAAAAGAAACTTAACTCCAGGACCCTAAAAGGTTTTATGCAAAAGTACAAGCAAGAGTTTCATTTTGAACCTTATCAAAACGTTCCTTAATTATTAAATGTAAAAAAGGATCTTGATTTTTAAAAATTTAAACTATAAACATTCCTAGAGTGTGGCCTAAGTGGTAGTATTAAAATGAGGCTCCCTAATTCCTCAGGTATTTTGCTTCTTTGCCCTCCCCTTCCTTCTAGAAACCTATAACCCTTTAGCCTGCTTCTGTATGTGTGTGTTTGTAGAGATGAACGTGTGTATGCCTGTGTGCATACTGGTGGACTCACTGGGCTTAGGTCTCAGGGAAATTGCAGAAGCTGTGTCTGGTTTGCCAAGTAAGGCTTTGATTTCCTTTGTTCGTACTGCTGGAGCCTCCTAGGCTGATTAAGTCAGGGGCTTCTCCCAGGTTTTGTTGGCCCATGAATGGAGCCTCTTCAGTGCTCACTGGAGTGCAATATCATTGATACTTCCTCCGCCTGCCTCCCTTCCTCTCCCAGCCCAGCTGAGCTGATGGATTAATCCTGTTGTGTCCTTGGAGGGTTCACTGGCAGAAATGCAAGCTGGGATGGAAAAAGGGGATTGGGGTTGAAAAGCACAATGGAGACCTTCCTCCTAGCATCTAAACCCTTCATTTTGCTAAACTGAGACCCAGTGTGAAGCAGTTAGGGGCCTGGCCTGAGTCTGGCAGTAGAGGGTGAGCCTTAACCTCCAGGGCCATCTACTCTTCCCACCATGAGACACTTCTGAGAGGAAGGCCTGCCAGAGCTCTGTGGTTTTCATTGTAGGACAGTAACCCCATATCTAGACATATCTTTTGTTCACTGATGTATCATTGTCCCGCATTGATAATGCTGTCTACATCATAGTAAGCATTCAAAAACATTTTTTATAGTATGAATGAATGAATGAATCAATGGAAATTACAATCCTTTGCATTAGCACTGAAAAAGAAAAACAGATTGGGCAGGGAAGGATATGCACCTTCTTTCTTCTTGGCTTTCAGTCCCTCCCCAACTTCCACCATCTCTGTCTCCAACTCCAATCACTGTCTCCCGACTTCCTCTCCTCCTCCTCAAAATAATGTGGTTCCTCATCTTCACAACAGAATAAAAATAGCTGATAGCCATTTAGAAGTAACACCTTCCAGAGGTCATTTCGGAAAAACTCTAAGCCTTAAGCCAAAATGATGTGCCGCTAATGGTAGAATTATAGGTATTGGCCAATAAACAGGAAAGGGGGTAAGAGGTAATAGACCTTTTGGGGTTCATTATAATCTAGCACATTCACAGCCTTGCTGTGCTATGGGCCACTGAAATGGAATTCCAGAGAAAGTTTACCATTGAACATGGGATAGCGGCCAGAAAGCAGCTAAATCTCATCAGCAAATTGATTTTTTTGAAAAGGATCTGAGAAAAGTAGGGCATTTGTATGGTGATGTCCCCAGTGCAAATTAGTAAAACTTTTAAAGTGCAATTTCGTAATACATAGTGAGAACAAAAATATTTAAACCACTTGATACAGACATCTTACTCATGAATTTATTCTAAGAACATAGTCAAAAATAAGAGAAAAGCTTTGTGCACAAGAGGTACATTGTTAAATTATTTATAATAGTTAAAATGTGAAAAAAAAAAGCCAAAAACAAAACCCAAACCCTAAATGATGAATAACAATGAGAAAAAACACAAGGTAAGTTATACAATAACAGATCTGACTTACTGTATGTGAACAATTTACTAGCTGTAAGAACTTAGGTATATTATCTAACATCTCCAAGGCTCAGTCTCCTTGTCTGTAAAATTCCTTCTCTGTTTAAAAGTGCCTAATTCATGGAGCTGCGAGGATTAAATGAGATCATTGTTATCACTTATTTCTATTACTACTATTTCCGTAGGCGGCATTGTATCTTTGTAGAAAGAATCAGTGGAGCTAGATCTCCCAACATTGTAGTTAAATGAATACTACAGGAACCATGCTGAGGCCTGAAGTCCCCTTATGAGTACACATCTTCTTATCAGTATGGATTTGGGATTTGATTCCAAACAGGCAGAACTAGAAGGTATCTTTGCCCGGAGGTTGCCTCACATTTTCATCCCCAATTAACCAAAAATAACTTGGCTTTGAAGAACAGGGCAGATAATCCTTTTCTTTCAACTGTTCTGCCTGGATACATTCCGTGGAGAGAGAATTGTGGGAAGAATGGAAAGGACAGAGGTGAAAGGGTCCAATTAATGAGATAGGTTCTTCTAAGACTTTGCAGCTGAACTTGCATTTAACCATGGAGCTACTCACAAAGCATTGACCTGCTCCCTTTTTCTCAACCCCCAACTCGGTTCTCAAATCTGATGTTATTGCTGGGGTGGCAGATCTGGAGCCCCTCAAAGAGCAGGGGATGCCTAATTGGGGAATCTCTGAGAGTTATCATTAATGAGCACTCCGGTCTTGGACCTTGAAAAAAAATAATCAACGCATTGACTCAATTTGCACAGCTTTATCCTTTTTCCCATCCCCTCTTGCCCCTTTATTTACCTACCGCAGATTGGCTCCAAATCTGGGATTTTTCTCTTTTTAACTGTTCATGGGATAGTAATTTGATCTTCCTGGCTGATTGTCTATTTGTCTTTTGTTGGTGTAAGTGTGTGTGTGTGTGTGTGTGTGTGTATACTGGTGAATATGTTTACAGTGAAGTTCCTAGGGTTGCTCCTGGTGCTTGTAAATTTATGCCCATGGATAAGTTGGGGTACACAATTCTTGGGTACAGCTTGTGTATCTTGAGATTTAAGTATCTGTTCACATTTGTATATCTGAGTATCTGGACATATTTATATCATCTCTTATGTTGGCCAAAGAGAACAGCCTGCCAAGAGAAGCATATGTTTTCTACTTGAGGATTTCTAGAATGATATAACTCTTCAAATGAATGAGAGAGGAGGTGGTGTTATGCAAGGCTTGCAATTATACTCCATACGCTTTCTAGGTTATTTAAGAAAGCAGGCAGGACCACCATGTGATTTTCATGGGCCCTAGGTACTTGGGCTTACGTGTGTCCCTTCCTCCATACAAAATTATTAAAATTACCCTTTATGACTCTGTTGGTGCACATTATATTCATTTTTCTTCTGATTTTATAATACATTGAAACATTTTCATGGGTCCTTAAAAAGATTGTGGGTTCCTAGCTCCATGCCTGCCACATCTAGGGGGTGCTGGGGTGGAGCTGGGACATGGCTAAGGCTGGGGGGGACTCTGGTGAAAGGGACCCAAGCTCCTCCCCACGAAAGCTCCATTACTGTTGACTTCCATAGAAAAACAACCGAGAAGTTATGGATTTTATAAAATCTATGACTGACATTTCTTGTTTACCAGCAGGAAGTAAGATACTGTAGTAGTTCTTGAAATCAGTCTGACTTGGAGGTGAATTCCAACTCCACCACCTACTAGCCACGTGACCTTGGGCAATCATTTATCCCCTCTGAGCCTCAGTTTCCTCGTTTTAGTATATAGTAAATAACACTGCACTTGCGGCATGGTGAGTATTTAAGGAAGTGACGGAGGTAAGATGCCCTACCCCTCTGCCTGGCCCTCTGGGTAAGCAGCCATTACCTAGCAGCTGTTATCATTTACTTCTCAGTTCTCCTTGGAGGCTTTGGCGCAGGATGAATTCAGTCACCTGGCATGTAGTGTAATTAATTCTTGGGGTAGACATGTACGCAGAAGAGTAAAAGTCTGGTGTTCTTAGTGGAACAATTCACTTGATGCTTGAGACATACCGATAGCACACAAACAGTTCCCTCACGCTGGTTCTTCACTTTTCTGGCTGAACCTTATGCCCATCCTTTAGCTCCAGTGCGTCAGATTCTTGCTACAACTCCTGACGACCACCTTAGAGGCTCCAGCCTTCCCTGGAACCTTGAAAAATCATAGTCCACTCTCAAGTGTCCATCCTTCAGACTCCTCTTTCCCACGCTCAGGATAAGGTTTTCCATTAAAGTCTCCCCTTCCCCAAACCTGAGTTTCCCGTTTCTCCCCCACATTTGATTTTTCTAGTTCATCCCTGCATCCCTCCACATATCCTAAAATTAACAGCTACCTTTTCCCTCCTTTCTACTTATCCTATGCCAATCAGGTGCTGGATCTGCAATGTTTCACTTAATCTTCCAAATAATGCTGTGAGGTAGTCATGATAATCTTCATTGTCACAGATGAGGAAACTGAACCTTATAGCAGTTAGGCAACTCCAGTCTTATGGGATTTGAATCTTTATCTTTATGGTGCCAAACACTTAATATGCTTTTTCCATTAAGTAGGTCCACAGTCTCTTATATGCAATTCTTCCCATCTAAAAAAAGAGTTCTAAAAATCACAAAAACTTTTTTCCCTTAAAACTGTTTCTTTTTTGTTAAAAAAACAAAAACAAAAACAAAAAAAACCCTGAGATGAACTGCTGTGAGGCTAGTTATAATATTCAATTGAGAATATCAATTGAGATAAATGAATATTCATTTATCTCAATTGGGGTGATTAGTAACACTAGGACATCCTGTGGACTGCTTTTTTGGCTAAACACGCTATTACTTAAAGTTTAAAGAAGAAGTAATAAGCCCCAGACCAGAGCATTCCCCTCCTAGCCTGAGTGGTGCAGGGCCCCTTGTGTCCCAGTGGTGACCCTGCAGAGTAAGTGAAGACAGGCATGTTGGAACTCTGAACCCTAATCCTGCAGCTAAGCCAAAGCAAGATTCCATGTGGGCTGATATTAGATTTCCCATCCAGGTCCCAGCAGAGCTGAGGCAAACTGGTTAAACAGCTCTTCACCATAAGCAAATCAGGGCCATAGCATCGCAAAACAATTCTCCCAAGTTGGCTATCGAGGGGAGAAGATTGAATCCTGCTGCCAACAAAAGGGTCGGGACATGGGACAGCTCATGCAAAAAGGCAAGAGTGAAATAGCCAGCTGAGTGTCCTCTGTTTAGGATAGTTTAATATGTTCAGGATAGGATGTTTAAGATGTTCAGATTACATTAGATAGCGCAGACATGAATGCCTCATTGAGTAGCCCTCAGTAACAATTCTTACCCTGCTCCTTACACCACTGGGATCGATGGGGAGACTGGGTGTTCAAAATGGAGCTGTATGGGCAGAAGAGAAGGAGACACAGAAGAGATACCAGCTCTGGGGACTTGAGCTAGGACCTGAGATGTCTGGTCCCTGGAATTTCTCTCCATAGTGAGCAGTGTCCTTCGCCTCTTGATAAGAGGGAGCTGAAACTCAGCCAAAAATACAGGATCTCCAGGTCTCTGCGATTTGGAAACCTGACAAGAGTGTGACATGGGAAAGAGTGGATAGATGTGGATGTGGTGATTGCTGGTGGAAACCTAGTGCCAAACTGTCATCTGTGAGGCCTAAGCAGGGCTGGTCTTCCTTCGAGAGCTGTCAGAAGTGGATCCCTGCGAGGCTCTTATAGATTGCACTGTTAGCCCTTCCAGAGAGTGGCTATATGCCAGAGAGTCTGCAGAACCTCATCCAATGGAGGGAAAAATCAGTGGGGAGTGAGCATTTAGCCATAAAAGCTCTCAAAGCAACTCCCAACTTCCTATCTCATTTCTCCATTCTTATTCCAGAAATGGCTGAAGAGAGACTCTTGGCTTCTCCTATTGGGGTGATGTCATTTCTGTGTATGGACTTCACTTTAGTGAGATGATGTGATCCATCCCTCACCAGAACAGGGAAAATAACACTTTTCAGACTGGAACAGAACTTAATCTAACATACTCTTGGGCTCTGCAAAAGTGCACTGAATACCTTGTCTCTTCTTTCTGGGCATTGTCTCAGTTGAGGGTGGGAAGAGATTGGGAGAGGAGGTTCATATGAAAGGGACAGCATCGGGTGTGGGTGCTTGGCTACTCCTTAGGTTCTTTGGTCACAAAGAATAGCACATCACTTCCAACATCTTGGTACTTAGATGCCGTCAGGGATAACTGCTAGTGGTGCACTGAAGACTATCACAGTGGGAGAATTAGCAATTTGGAAAGAGCCCTGAGTAGCATCAAAGACTACTCATATTGAGGGATGAGCACACAGATGCCCAGGGAGGCTAAGGGACATTCTTAAATGATGGAAGAAATGTAGAGACTAAGAAATCACATGGTTTCCCTGTGGCATCTTGGCGTAGTCCAGGCTCCAGTACCACTAGCTACATCTATACCTTCTTGATAAGAGGAAAAAGAATCCATGGGGCACCCAGGTGGCTCAGTCGGTAAAGCATCTGCCTTCAGCTCAGGTCATGATCCTGGGGTCCTGGGATAGAGTCCTGCATTGGGCTCCTTGCTCAGCAGGGAGCCTGCTTCTCTCCCTGCTTGCTGCTCCCCCATGCTTGCGCGTGCTCTCTCTGACAAATAAATAAGTAAAATCTAAAAAACGTAAAAAATAAAAAATAAAGAGGGAAGAGAATCCATCCATGCAAGCTTCTCTTTGCTGATATGTAAAATGAGGAAGCTGGATAATGCCAAGTGTTCAGAGATGGGGGCACAGAAGACCTTCATACACTGCTGGTGGAACATGGGTAGGGTAGCCATTCTGGAGAACAATCTAGCACTACATAGTCAAATTAATATTTATAAGCTTATGATCCAGCAATTTTACTCCTAGAGATATTCCAAGTGAAACACTTCCTATATTCCATAGGGGATATATACAAGGAAGTTTATTCCAGTACTGTCTGTGGTATCAGGAAGTTGAGACCCTATCTGGTAGTTTTTGGGGGTGCATAAATAAAGTATGAGGGAGGTCCATCCTGGAGTCGAATGTAGCAGCTAAAACCAAGAAATGAGACGAGTACATGGCCTCATGGATGGCCTCAGACTGGTAGTGGGGGGTGGGGGGGGAGAGGTAAGAAACAAGATCCAATATATATCATATTTCTATCAAATCTATCATTTCTTGTACCGTGCACCATTATTTTACGTCTTGATTAAGAAAATAAAAGCTCTGCCAATTAAGTTATGACATACCATTGACTGCAAGGTGCACCCTGATGTCAGAGATTAAAATGTGGAAAAACATGTTGTCTTAGCATCCATCAGTGTAGATGAAAGCACATGTGTGCAGGGTAGTATCTTCTGCAAGAGCACTTTCAAAAGCATATTAAATGGGTGGTCTACAGGCTGAGGCAGTGAGATGGGTGCAGCTATGGGGATAGAGAGAATAAACAAATGAACAGAGGAGCTTTGCACAGACCAAAGATGATAAAGTGGTTAGCTTTGAGCAACTGTGGAGGACCAAGTGTGACAAGGTGTGTACTGGCGCCAGTTGCAGGGGTTTGTGGAGAGAATCAGTGAGATAACACAGACACAGGCCATGCCATAAAGCAGGGTTCACGAGTTATTTCTACTCTCTCTTCATCTCTGTACTTGAAGATACTGCCCAGGATAGGAGTTGAAGGGAAAGTTTCAATGTCCTGAGTGTCATTTACCTCCTTCAAATAGAAGGACTTTAAACTTGGGTTTGCTTCACATTCATGCTCCAGTGCACTGCCAATAGATGTGGAAAACAGCAAGCAATCTTGCTTTTGTAACACTGCAAGTTCATTTGATTATCTGTTTACCAAAATGTATAAAAGCACCATGATAGAGAGGGTAAGGGCTATGTTGATGATGGTAAAACCAGTGTTTTAGCAATACTTACTTTCCAGGAATTCTTTGGCTAATTTCCCAATTTCTCTGGAGGAGCAGTACAAAATCAATCCAATAAGCAAATAATATACAAAGCCTCTGCAGGGGGCTGCCAGGAAATGGGTAAACTTCCCAGAAAGCTGCTCATATATTCTCGTATTAAATAACATGCTCAACCTGAATCATGAAGCACTTTCTGGAAGGAGCATTAAGGAAAGGAGCTACAATACTTAAGGTGCTCTGGGAAGGAAGCACAAGGGGTAGTGAGGTTCACTGAAACTGAAACAAATTGGGGTCGTCAGAAATGACTTCCCCAAAGAGGAGAATAAATTCTCTGAGTGAATCAGATCACTTAGGGAAATGTCTCTTCCCCCAAATGAGTAAATGCTCCTAGATCAGAGATAAAACAATATATCTTGGTCTCTAAAAATTAGGCAGTGGCAAAGTAAGCATTTTAGTAAAAGTGGACAAGGGGCCCACACCGCAAGCTTGCTGAGCCTGGAGACAGCACCTGTGACCATGTTGGCCATTTTCTCACAGCAAAGAGAACTGCTTTGGATTTTCTGCATGAAT
Source organism: Mellivora capensis (assembly GCA_004024625.1). Taxonomy (NCBI): domain Eukaryota; kingdom Metazoa; phylum Chordata; class Mammalia; order Carnivora; family Mustelidae; genus Mellivora; species Mellivora capensis. Next base: position 107,606 of record PISX010002887.1, on the reverse strand, counting down.
GGAGGTTTAATAATAGAGGGTTGCCACCCACAGTGCCTGGAAACCCCAAATATACTATCAAGAGTTATAGGAGAGAGGAGGGGAGAGTGGGGGCTAGATGTCTGTCCCCGTGTGAGGGGCTAGAGAAAGAAACTATAGAATCTCTGGATTTCTGGATGTCTTCTTTCTTTCCCTTTCTCCCCCTGTCTCTTGAATTTTGGCCTTTCTCCTCTGTGTAAGGAGGCGCTAGAGTCCCTCTGAGTTCAACAGCTTTTCGATTTAATATCTTGGGCACAGTGGATAAGAATCCTTCTCTCCATCTCCTATATTTACAAAGTCTTGTTCGAAAAGACGAAGGAAAACTGTTTCCCTTAAATTTCAAGACCAAAGACATTTAGAGGAAATTAACAACCAGGATTTAAATCCAAATAATGACCATGTCTTCAATTTTGCATTATTTCCACTAACTCCAAGGCCAGCCATAGCTAGTTTGGAGTAGATAGTCCAGCCAGCAACTCTGATTTTCAGGGAGAATTTTCAGGGTGGGCTAAAAGGAGGGGGCAAATCCAGGTAATTCATGACTTACTCATTCACCCTCAAATTTTCTAGACTTAGAGAATTTTCAAGCTGGCAAGGGTCTCACACATCATCTGGCCAGCAGCTCTCAAATTGCAGGGGAGTATGGATCCTCAAAGGTAAAAATGTGGTTCTAAAAGCTTTTCTCCAATAACTATAAAAGCATAAAAGGATTCATACACTTAACTTCCAACAAACTGCCCAACTGATCATGTGACCAGTGATTCAGTTGTTACCGTTGATGTGGCTCTGGTCAGCTGAAGTTGACATCATTGCAAAAATATAGGAATGGGTACCTTAGTAGTGACAAAACTGGGAACCTCAGGTCTACATTAAATTTCACTTTGTAGGTGTGGTAAGTGAGATTCTCAGTGAGTGTGACAAGTTATTAGAGAATGACTGGGTGGGCTTTTCGGAAACTCCAAACTTTCAGTCGCTCAGTTCAAGCAAAGTCTCTGAAAGAATGACGATTTTAATGTTTGCTTGCTTAGTTCAACATTGGGTTTGAATAAATAGGATTTTATTTTTTCACATTTTTATCCTGCTCAGGATAGGACGTTGGAGAAGGAACTTAAAACAGAATATAACCTGCTTTCCCAATTTTTCTTGGAGACCCAGCATTTGGCCTAATCCTTAGAGTGGGACGTCAGACATGGATGGATTCACTCCTACTTGATTTTTAAGGAAGAGAGCACACATCAGCCCCCAAACCTGAAATCCTGTTTACCTAAGCAGTCTGTTACTGATACATTAAAGAATGATAGCTTAAGATTTAGAAGTTCCCTTCGTCAATACTAAACATGCTACTCAAAGTAACCTTTGAGAATAAGGCCCTGTATAAATCAACCACACCATCTCATGAACTGAAGTGTCCATAGAAAACAATACTTTCCAAAGCTAGGAAGTTTTCTATGTATGTGTGGGGAAGCAGGTTTTGAGTAGAAGGGGAAGTTGAAAGAGAGGGAGAATCTATTGCTTTTTACAGATTTTGTCTTTCTCCTTTGTCCCATCTGGAAAATTATTTCTGCTCATTTGAATGCCCTTGAAAACTAAGGAAAAATAAGGAATGTAAGAAAAATATAAGGAAAATCAGAAAAAACAAGGTGAAAACACTTCAAAGTTAACATAAATTTAAATTAGGTAATACTGCCAACAATTTCCTAGAATTTCGTTGATGGTTGAGTGCCAGGTGGTTGAACCATGTGAAGAGGTTCATTAGGGAAGTGAATTTTGGCTTAGGTCTATTCAAGCATGAAAAGTTTTCATGGCTCCTAGAGAAATGTTGAAGAGGAATCTGAGCCCCTCTTATTCAGCCACTCTTTCTGAGATCTAACCATTCTTTTTTTTAAGATTTTTATCTACTTATTTGAGAGAGACGGACAGAGAGCACAAGCAGGTGATGGGCAGAGGGAAACAGGGAGCCCAGTGCCTGGCTTGATCCTAGAACCCCGGGATCATGACCTGATCGGAAGACAGATGCTTAACCTACTGAGTCCCCCAGGGACCCGTGAGATCTAACGTTCTTGGTCTCATTTAAATTTCAAGAGAACTTGAAAATTCAAGAAAGACATGATAAAGACTTTTTAAGACAATCATTTTGTCCTTATATTCTGATAAGGAGCAAAGAGATGGGAAGAGAACCCATTGTGAAGAGTACTTGGGAAGAGAAGTGCGGATCATGACTGCTTCTTCAAGGCTATGGCTTATGCTTTTTATATATTTCATTGAGATACCACAAAATTCACATTTTAAAATGCATTATTCAGGAGGGTTTAGTACATACCTATCCCCACTACCTAATTACAGAACAATCGGATTCTTCACCCAACCCCCACCCTCAACCCAGTTGCTTGTGCATAGGCCTGCCTCAAGTATACAATGTTACTCCTTCACTCAGCAAACATTTGTAGGGCAGTGACCAAACTCTGGGCACAGGATAATTTAAGCCTACCCTTCTTCACAGAGGGACCACAGCACAAAGTGTCAAACCTTACCTTAGGGAGCAAAGCCTTCAGGGGTGCAGTAAAGTGTGCAGGAGTGGGACTGTGGTAGGTGGGGGTCAGGGGGCATTCGCCAGTGGCTTGGTGCTGGCTGAAGGGGGAGGAACTGCGATTGGCAGTGAGTGTGCGGAGGGATCATATGGTCTGCAGGAAGATTCCCTTAAATACCCATTGCTCATGGCTTTCAGGAGTCATTACCTCCCCAGAGGAGCTTGGGCCAGCAAACCAGCCCTGTGTGTTTCCAGACTCCTACTCCTCTCGTCCACATTCCCTGCTCAGTCCATGCCCAGCTGCAAAACTTCTTTCCATCTTTAGCAAGTTCCATTTTCTTTTTTCTCCCTTAGTTTTCTTTTGCATGTCTTTTCCCCATTATTTCCCCCAGAAACCTCCTTTGCTTTTATCATCTTTTCCTTTCACTTCTTTTTCTTTCTCCTAGTCTTTCCCCACACACCCCAGGTACCCAGCAGGCTTGGGGGGGAGAGTTGTCACAGAAAGGACTGTTTAGAGCTAAGAAAGAAACTGTGTCCCTTCCTGCAATGCCATTACTTAAAATTACATTAACATAAAATAATAGCTATTCAGCTCTTACTCGGAACTAGGCTCTGTACTAAAGTCTTTACAGGTTTTGTCTCATTTAATCCTCACCATAATCCAGTAAGGTAGATGCTGTTATGATCCCCAGTTTACAGATGGGAAACCCCAGCCTTATAGCAGTTAAATCACTTGTTTGATAGAAGCCAGTAAATGGTGGCGAGCCACCCAGGGCCAGCTCTGTTTGAGTTCAGAGCCTAGGTTGTGATTTATAAAACCTTACTTGCTTTCTAGGCTTCTATCTTTCCTCAGACCCACCTCCCACCAAAGCTGGCTCCCTCTCTCTTCCTGAAGTGAACTTTGCTGTGGAGTTGGCTTCTCTCCAGCATAGCAAGCTGGAGGATCCTTGGCCTGGGCTTAGCTCTGAGCTCCATGGAGCATTGTAACTGCTGGTACTAGGGTAATAAAATCTTAACGGTCTCCCGAAAAGACGGCTGTAAATTCTTCTGAAGTCCCACTTTGGGTGTAAAGGTTCACGCCTCTCTTCCCCCCTCCTCCTTTTCTTCCTCCACTCCCGCCTCCATGAAATCTCCTGGGTTTCATGAAAGGGGCCATGCATTAAAACAAGGCACAGAAATCCCAGCAGCCTCCAGCTGCAGCCAGGGGTGGGTTTTGTCTAAAGAACGTTCTTAAAAAAAAAAAAAAATGTTTGGAATCAACTTTGTTCAGGATCATAGACGCATAGCTTATGCTTTGGGGAACAATGTGGAGAAAAAAGAAGCAGCAGAGGAAAATGGCCAAGAAGGATAAGAGAAAGGAAACAAGAATAACCCTGAGCATGTGGGGATGCCCAGAAGAAAAACTCTGTGAAAACAATACCCAAGGGGCCCTGGGATTTTTCCTCTCTCGATTGTTTTTAATATTGTTACCTGGGTCCTGAAGAGCCAGCTGTGGTCTTTCTGAAAAATGCATTTGGCTGTTTGGAACTGAGCTGGGAAATAAATATCAGCAGAGCCCCGAGAGGGACTCAAATCTCATTTCTTCCTTCAGGGGGCAAGTGAGCAGATTTGGAGCACCTGGGAGGCTGGTGCGAGGAGACTAACAAAGGGGCCCCTTTCAGAGTTCCCTTGCTGCCCCTGCCTAATAACTGACCCACTCACATTTAGAGAAAGTATGAATGTCAGACGTTGACCTGGGAAAGTGACCACTGGGACAGATATCTTAGGAGCAGTATGGCCTATTTCCCAGCCATCACAGCACAACAAGGTCGCTTTGACTTCTCTTCCCCACAGAAGAGTCAGTCCCAAGTGGGGGTCTGGAGGGCCCATCCCAGACAAAGAATGTATGTGCAAGTTAAGGCTGGGTGAAGCCCAGTGGCCTTGGGGCTTGATAACCACCACAAAAGGGTTTTATGTGTCCTGTGTGATAAAAGCCAAATATACTTGGGGCGCCTGGGTGACTAAATGGGTTAAGCCTCTGCCCTCGGCTCGGGTCATGATCCTGGGATCCTGGGTCACAGGATCGAGTCCCGCATCCCCGCATCAGGCCCTCTGCTCAGCGGGGAGCCTGCTTCCCCCACCTTTCTCTGCCTGTCTCTCTGCCTAGTTGTGATCTCTCTCTCTCTCTCTCTCTGTGTGTCAAATTAATAAATAAAATCTTAAAAAAAAAAAAAACCAAATGTACTTGTCCAAATCCTGCTTCTCTCTTCAATTCTAAACCCTTGTGCATTTCACAGGAAATGAAATTGATGTTTGTCAGATTCCTATACCCCAACCTCATTGAAAGGAGGGTAGGTTGGAGTTGGCTAATGTACCAGAAAGTCTAGGATTTGTTTCTCTAATTTACTTCTCATGCTTTTCTGATCAAGATTGGAGTACAACGGCAGGACCAGCAGCAACTAGGTCCGTGTCCTTGGCTGGCCAACTGGTCAAGGACATGATTGCTGCCAAACTGTGTGCGTGCGTGTGTGTGTGTGTGTGTGTGTAAAGGAGAGGGGTAGGGAGTGGATAATCTGCATTACCACTATTCTCTGAACCCCCACCTCAAATTTGAGTCAAGTGTTTAAAGAAACTTTGGGAGTTGTTTTGTTCTTTTCCTTTCTTCAGATGTCATTTTGGGAGGAATGTACAAATTTTTTTCTATTTTCTTCTGTATATATTTCGATGTTCCTTGAAGGCAGGGATTTCATTTTATGCATTTCTCTAAGTCTAGCAGAGTACCTGGAGCCCACTATTTGCTCAGTTATTGTTTGAGGAAGAGAAGTCGACATCGGTAAGGGAGTGCATTTCAGGCAGTCTTGAGCTCCTCCTTGTGTCTCCTTTTCCTTTTGTAGCCCTCCTATAGATCAGGATATGGTGTCTCCGAAGTCCCCAGACTTCTCTTTCTCTCCTTTTATTTTTAATACTTAAAAAATATTGCCTTTCTACAGACAACTTCCAAACTCCTTTGTTCTTGCCACTCCAAACCACCTTTCCCCCATCACCCCCTTCTGGCTCTTTGGGAACCTTATTTCAGAAGGAAAGCAGTAGGCAGAAGATACTCTCTTGGCATCTCAACGTGGCTAAGACTGCTCTTCTGTGACTCTTTTTCCTGGCAAAGCTTCTCCCTTTGCACCAGCCCAGAGCCTTAGACTCCTCCACTGTTCCCATCAGGGACAGAGCGGGGCAGTGTAGTGTGTTGAAGTCCAGAGTGAGAGGGGGTTGGAGGCGCTCCTGGGCATTGGCGTCTGGGGAAGGCTTGAGGTGTGGAGGACAGAAGGCGGTCTGTGGTTGGCAGGTCTCAGAGGCTGTGTGTGGCAGGGCTGTGCACACAGTGCCTTTGCACACGGGGCCTCATGGCCACTGGTGAGATGCCTATCCTTTAGTAGGACGCTCTGGGCTACCATCCCTCTACATTGCCTTTCCTCCTAATCTCAAACTCACAATAGTGTGAAAGATCTTTGTCTCTGTTTCCTCTCCAGAGAAGTAAGTCCTGCCTCCTTTTTTAAAAGATTTTATTTATTTGTTGACAGAGAGAGACACAGCAAGAGCAGGAACACAAGTACGGGTAGTAGGAGAGGGGAAGCAGGCCTCCCGCTGAACGGGGAGGCCAATGCGGGGCTTGACCTCAGGACTCTGGGATCATGAGGCAGATGCTTAATGACTGAGCCACCCAGATGCCCCAGTCCTGCCTCCTTCTTGACCACAAAGGAAAGACCCTAAAAAGCTTGACCCTAAAATGCTTCAACCTCTTTGCAAAGCCTTCAGCCTCCAGCCTGCCTATCTGCCCTGTGGTTCTCCAATTTGAGCATAATTAGCTTATGAAAGCGCAGGGTACTGAGCCCTACTCTGGGAGTTTCTGTTCAGTAGGTACTGGGTGGGGCCTGAAATCTGGCATTTCTCACAGGTTCCCGGGATATGCTGACATCACTGAGGGGGACTCCATCAGACCAGGAGGCTCATTGATCTACTTGTCAGAAACCACTCAGACCCTGGGACGCCTGGGTGGCTCAGTTGGTTAAGCGGCTGCCTTGGGCTCAGGTCATGATCCCAGCGTCCTGGGATTGAGTCCCACATCAGGCTCCTTGCTCGGTGGGGAGCCTGCTTCTCCCTCTGCCTCTGTCTGCCTGTGCTCGCTCTCTCTCCTCCCTCTCTCTCTCACAAATAAATAAATTAAGAAACCACTCAGACCCAGTCTCCCTCAGCCACAGTCAGGGCTGCCGATTACTGAGTTTGCTTCCTGCTTAGCTTTTCCAATGCTTTTATCTCATTTAACCCTCACAATAACCCATGGGGTAACTACTGTCAATATTCCCATTTTAAGGAGGAAGAAACTGAGGCACAGAGAGGTCATATATCTTGCCTAATACAAGTGGCTAAGCTGAGTTTCAAAGCTGGGCAGGATTGACTGAAGCTTATGTATTTAATCACTCTGCCGTACTGCTTTCATGGTCTAAGGATATTTTTTTCCAAATGGACGTCTTCTACCTCAGAAACATGGGGCTTTGCAAACAAGGTGCCCTTTCATTCCAAGCCTCCCCCTCCCCAAATTTCTCTCCTGCTGGCTAAGTACAGCTGGGGAAAGCACACATTTAATCTCCATTAAGACCTTCAGACTTTTTGGAGAGGAAGTCTGACTTGGGAAAGAAGGCTGAAGTACTGAAGTTTTTAAAGAAAGGCAGTTTTATTGCCTTCCATAACATGGTAATACAAATGAATGACTAATGGAGCAGTTCCAAGAATTCCTCTTAGCCTTTTGGAATAAATAAATATGGCTCATTTACATATAAACAACTGCGTTAAAGAGCTGGGGCTGATTATCTGGGTTCTGGTTAAAAATACATAAGAATTTTGCCACTGGAGCGCCTGGGTGGCTCAGTGGGTTAAGTCTCTGCCTTTGGCTCAGGTCATGGTCTCAGGGTCCTGGGATTGAGCCCCACATGGGGCTCTCTGCTCAGCAGGGAACCTGCCCCCGCTACCCCCTCTCTGCCTGCCTCTCTGCCTACTTGTATTCTGTCAAATAAATAAATAAAATCTTTAAAAAAATCAATTTTGCTACTGATTTTTTGGAGGCTCGATATGAATCAAGAATCCATGTTGTGGAATATGCAACCTTTCAGATCATCTCATCAAATGATGCCTTTACTTTTTGCTGCTAGATTTGGGTGTCAGTGTCTCAGGAGAACTCTCTGGCAAAATCCACAAACAGGTAACTATTAAGTCGAGACAAAGTTTGATGCCAACCAGGCAGGCTAGGATTTGATTTTAAACAAAGACAGTTCAGACCTCTTGGTGCTTTGCTTCAGCCCGGGTTCCCACACTTACCGAGAGCTTGCGTAAGTTATAGATTTTTCCGGCGATTCTAGTTTACACTGTGTCCAGAGGGACCAGGGAATCTGCAACATATATTTTCTCAAATTTTATTTTGTTCTTTTTTTCTCTTATCAATGTTTTTTTACCCCTGCCTCTGCAGTTCAAAGGCACCAGACTTTGAGAAACAATGCCAGGTTGTCGGGGGAGGGGAGGGATTTGGGGAGGGTCTCAGACACTTCCAGTGGTTCCAACGCTCTCTTCACATTGGACTCACCTGCAGCTCTATTTAAAAACAAAAAAAAACACACCAATTCCCTGGGCTCTCCTCAGGACTCAGGAAAGTGAAATTTTTAGAAGTGCACCTGGACAGTGGCATTAACAGAACAAAAAGCAAACCAAAAAAATGTCCCTGGGTGATTCTAAGGTGGGGGTGGGTGCTGAAAACCACTAAGTCTGATTTGGAGCAGCACAATTAGGGGTCTGTGTAGCTGAGGGTAAAAAGTGAAAAAAGGAGAAGGCATGATATGCTGAATGCATGGGTGGACGGGTGGGTGTCTTTTCCAAACTAGAAGGAACTCTTGTGGGCACCTGGGTGGCTCAGTTGGTTCAGCAACTGCCTCCAGCTTGGGTCATGATCCTGGAGTCCCAGAATCAGGGAGTCCTGCATTGGGCTCCCTGCTGGGCATGGAGTCTGCTTCTCCCTCTGACCCACCCCCTTCTCATGCTCTCTCTTTCTCATTCTCTCTCCCTCTCAAAAAAATAAATAAAGTCTTTAAAAAATAATAATAATAATAAAGAAGGAACTCCTGCGATAGAAGACCCCAGCTTAGGAAAGAGCTGCTGCCCAGTTTGGAAGCTTCTGTGGGTCCTTCCTGGGTCCGATTCCTCTCCTGTGTACTGTAGGGACCATCACAGAAGGCGGGAGCCATCAGCCGAAGGTGCCTTGGGCAGGGACTTCATGCTCACTTCTGTGGGGCCCATAGGCACTTGGCCCTCCGTCCGTCCTGGGCTGCTTTCCGCACTCAGATCTGGCAGCCCCACAAACCTCTGGCACCCGGTTCTTTCTGAATGATATCCCTTCAGCTTCAGCCCAGGGGCTCTGGCTTTTCTGTTTGTTTTCTTTTTTCTTTCTTATTTAAGAAGCTCAAGAGAACTTAAAAAGCAGACCCTTGAAAGCTAAGCATTTCTAATCACATAAAGGTGTCTCTGCAGGGCCTGGGCTGAAGAGGGTTTGTTTGGGGGCTTTCATCTTTCTGTGGATCTCCTTCCTTCTTCAAACAATCTTTCTGGGCTCTTATCCACGCAGCTTGTTTGCCGGACGCCCACCCCCATCATCTCCATGTTTGGGGCCCCGAGGGGAGAGGAGTGGAGGGGGTGGCTGAGGGCCTGAGGGGGAAGGGAGGAAGCAGTGGGCCCCCATGCTGGGTCCAAGGAGACTTTGTGAGAAAGGCCCTCCCCATCTGCAGCTCAGCCCGGTGGGAGTCAATTAATTCTGAATAACCTAAACCGACAGAGGTGTTTGCATTCACAACCTGACTGATGACCGTATAAAATTGATTTATGAATTAAAGTGCTTCCCCTCCCTTTATCCCAATTCAGGCTGTAATTGATTATACGTGCTGCAGCGAAATTAAATAAAAGAAAATTAAAAAGAAAAGAAAAGGAAAGTGAAAAAAAGAGAGGCCCTTGCTTGGCGGTCCGGCCTTCTCAGGGCTCCTTGGGATTAGCCATTCTATTCATCACATATCAGTTTTTCTTTAAAAAGTTACGTCCCCTTTGTCTCCACCCCTCGGCGGCTCCCCCCACCCCCCACTTCTGCTATCGCCAGCATTCTCTCCAGCCTCCTCCCAGCGTCTGATCCTTGGTGGGGGGTGTGGGTAACCAGCCAGTTACCCTCCTATTCCCTGGACCTAGAGGGGGAGAAGCGAGGAGGACTTGTCCCAGGTAGCACTGTGCCCGCAGACACTGAGAAGCAACAAGGGTGTCTTCTATCTTCTGCCTCCCTCTTAGGTGCCAGTCTCTCACCTTGTCTCTTTTCTGACTGCCTCCCATTCCACAGGCACATAATCAAAATTTCCTTATTGGAAATGTTCTCATAAATGTTTTCTCATGAATATGTAAGGCATCCATTTATGATAGCGGTTTTCATGGCTCATTCCTCTCAGTTACCAAAGAATAAAGTGTTGGATAAAGGAATAAATCTCTAATTGAAAAATTTCAAGCTCCTCTGCCTGGGGGAGGACCGTTTCTTGGTTCAAGGAGGGTCGGGACTCAGGGACGAGGGGAGCTGGTTTCAAACCTCCTAAACAGCATGAGAACAGACTTTGGAAGTTGGAGGAAGACAAAATTATGAGTCATGTGTCCTTGTGCAAGTCACTTGACCTTTCTTGCTTTCATTGACTCCGATTTAACATAGGGATAAGGGCCTAAACTGGGGTAATGTATGTAAATCCCTTGAAGTGGGGGTCAGAAAACATGGCGGTCCTGCACAAATATTTGAGCCTACTTCCTTGCTCAGTCCACTTATGAGGCAGGGCAGTGGTGTCTCAAGTTTTTTGGTGGTAGGATAATCAATGGCTTTCTCCCAGACAGTAGTTGCTATTTGAATGACAAACGGAGAATTGTTCTTCATTGCCAAACCAGCCTTGAGAGCAGAGGACTTCTCTCTGGATCCTCACAGATTCCCATGCACAAGACATCATAATTAGATCCTCCCATTCAATTCATCCTCACTACTTTGTCACCATTTCTCTTCCCCCTTCTACCTTGGGACTGCCAAAACCAGGTTCCCAGTTCCTGCTACTTCCTTTTCCTGCCTGAATTGTCATCTCAAAAGCCCACTTCCGACTTTCGTCCTTTCTTGTCTTTGACAGGTTACAGTATTGTTCCCTCTCCTCCAAAGTGCTAACGTGCAGTTTCATGGGTGATCTCCTGTGAAGTGCTGTTGGCCACGTTTCACACACACTTAAACAAAGTAGAGAGACATTTGTGTGGGCCTGAACAGGAGAAGCCCACTTTGCTGACAGCCGGAACGACGCTCGTGTTCTCCAACTAGGAGCTCTCCCAGAGACAGATCTCTGAAAGTGAGTGTGGGGTGTAGACCCCCAGAAGAGTCACCATGAGAAATCTGACAGTTGAATCCTCTTTGGGGTATGTTCAAAAGGTGAGCTATATGATGAGCAAATTTCCGATAAATGTTTAGGCAGCTCTAGGGTGCTAAGCTGAGAGGGGATTTTAAGTGGACTGGAAGGCCCTTCTCAGCTCAGGAGGGCCAAACTGTTGAACCTCGACATGGGCTCAGGCCTCTTGAAACTTCACACGGCTACTCTACTGCTGGCTGATCCGCAAAGTCCCTCTCTGAGAGGCAATGAAAGGGATTCCAACTACCACAGGCCAGAAGCCCTGGTGGTACTTCAGCTCTTCTGGGCCCTCTACATTTTAGTATGAAAAGAAGAGTGTGCCGTCTGAGGAAACAGACCACTTCCGTTGCTGATGGAAGCTTCGTATCCACAGAAAACCCAAATGCATTTTAATATATGTGGAAGTCAGAAGGCCAGCACATTAACACAGAGAAGAACCCAATAGAAGAAGTCTAAAGCAAAGAGTTCTAATTAATAAGAACGTCCCTTTTCTTAAAAAGATTTACTTATTCATTTTGTGGGGGAGAAAGAGAGAGTGTGTGTGTCCGAGCGATGGGGAGGGGCAGAAGGAGAGGAAAACGGAATCTCAACACAGGGCTTTATCCCACGACCCTGAGATCACAACCTGAGCTGAAATCAAGAACCGACCACCCAGGTTCAAGAACTTGAGCCACACAAGTGCCCCAAGAACATCCTTTTTTAAGTGAACCAGAGACCATGACTATTTCCCTGAGGCAGGAGCCTCCACATGGATGGAAAGGCGATAAGTGTGGTGTACGGGATAGTATCTAGCTAGCTGCAGATTGACCTCAGAAGATGAAAGCTTTTTATCTGTGGCACATGACTAGAAATGGTATCTCCAAGTGACTTCTAGGACCAGAAGTCGAAGTTTCATGGGCCAGAAGCCCTGGTGGTACTGGGCTTCCCCAGATCAGCCGAGATTTCCTCTTCTCTACAACGGTGGTCTCTTAGGGCTCAGCTCACCCTGGCCTGGGGTCAGACATCAGGCAATTTGGGTATGACTATGACCTTAACTTCTGTCATGGTAAGCTTGGAGGAGGACCGAGAACAGTTGTGAGGACTCAGAAAGTCATGAAGGACCAAGCAGTCAGCAAGCCCGGTAGGGAAAGTGTGGGGATATAGAATTCTGGGAGGCTTGCTCCTGTCACTCAGCTTCAAAATCAGACAAAGCTGCACATGGATATTCATAGCAGCTTTATTCATAACTGTAAAGCTTGGAAGCAACCAAGATGTCCTTCAGGAGATGAAAGGAGAAACAAACTGTGGTACTTCCCTATGATAGGAGATTATTTAGAGAGAAAAAGAAATGAGCCATCCAGCTACAAAATTACAGAGGCACCTTGAATGCTTATTATTAAGTAAAAAGTCCATTTGAATGATTCCAATTACCAGGCAATCTGTATGGTTCCAGCTATATGAAATTTTGGAAAAGGTAAAAGTATGGAGATGCTAAAAATATCGGTGAATGCCTGGGGGCAGAGGGGAGAGAAGGGATGAATAGGTGGAACACAGGGGTTTTTAGGGCAGCAAAGCTACTCTGTTTTCACCTGTAATTGTGGATATGTTTCATTGTACCTTTGTCAAAACCCACAGAATGCACAACACAAAGAGTGAGCCCTAATGTGAACTAGGGACTTCAGTTAATACCAAGATATCAATATTGGCCCATAGGTGGTAAGAAATGTACCAACACCAATACAGGATGTTGATAGGAGGGGAAACCACGGAGGAAGGAGGTAAGGAAATGGAAAGGAGGAGACCATCAATGGGAACTGTCTGTACCTTCAGTTCAATTTTTCCAGAAACTTAAAACTGCTCTACAAATAAAGTCTATTATTTAAAAAAAGAGAGAGGGAGAGCCCTCTGTTTTTAGTATTGACTTTCAGCAGCTTGTTGGAAAGATCCTATGTAAATGCCAGTTTACTTGATCATTCTTAATGAAAGGCAGAAATGAATTCTGAAGACATAAAAAGAGCTTGCTAATATATAAGAAAAGAGTCAGGCTGCAATAGTGACACTGTTGGTGTTGCTCAATAATGCCGAGGAGCCAAGGAGCCATCCCTGCAGTGATGCCCATGTCCCATGTCCTACACTCAGGACTGTCCACAGGATGTGACACACTTGTGACACAAGCAGAATCTGATCCTCTTTAAGCAGTGACTTCCTCTGACTTCCTCTGACCTCCCAAAGACAAAGAGAACGAAAGGTCCAAATTCCCACTTATGTGAAGAAGGGCAGTCTGCAGAGAACAGATGAACGGTTGTTGAAACCCCAAGAATGAGATCCTGGAATCAGTGTTGCCGTAATGGCCCAGTCCAAGATCCCCAGCAGCCACATTGATGCTTTCCTTTGAACATCACCTCTGGTGTCCAGTGGGTTTGCTTGCCCAAGTTCTCAGTGCAGACATATCTTCTGAACTCTTGCCCACAAATGGTACAGAGGAGGCCCTTCCTTTTGTTCAGAGGAAACCCGATCTTAAACTTCTGTGACTTCTGCATCTTCAAAAGTTCTGGACAGTCTGCTAGGGATCCCGTCCTGACCTAGGATCACCTCCCAACATGCCAGACTGTGGCCCAGGCCAGACCAACTTGTCCCCTATTCTTGCTCAGATGCTTTGTCTACTTGGCCTAGTTTCCTAATCAATTCACTGCTGTTACACTCAGCAATCAGACGTCAGGGAACTATGTCATTTATATATAGCACTCTCTCGAATTCAGCTCAACAGATTTGTCTGGCCTACAAAACAAGACTCTGCAGAATCTGCAAAGAAAAAAGAATAGTTCTTTTCCTTGGAACCTGGTCCTCTAGCTAAGATGTATGTAAATTAAATGAATAGAGAATAGTTCCAAGCCAAGATAATAAACAAAGCTTTGGCATTGAGGTACTGTCTGTATATGAAAGAGCCAAGAGGATTGAAAGAAAGGAATAGATACCTGTGGGAAAGCCTCGTCAGTGAAAATTTTGGGGAAAAACTGATATGTAAGATCTAAAAGGAGACTTGTTTGTTCTAATGTACACATTTTCCTTGGCCCAGCAAAGTGATTGAAAACAATTGTGGTTTCGGTGTTCAGGAAAAGATAGGCTAAAATAGTAAAACCAACCTGGTGGACCAGAGGAAACACAAGGAAAAAGTAAAAAATTTCACCAACTGTGTATTTTTTCAGTTGACTTATTTGGTGAAGTCTTCCCATTTGATGTGATAATGAAGCTTTCAGCCAGGTGATTTTGGAACGCCTCCTATACCATCCTTGTCTTCTCCTTTTAGATTGCCTTCGCTTCTAGCGCTGCTGGAATAGGAAATTAGTAGGATAAATACGAAGACTTGACCTGACCAAAATTGAAGTTGCCAAACATAACTCAGGGAGTCTCGAATAAGACGTTATGGATTGTGGCGAGTTTAAGGCGGACATGGAGAAGGTGGCGAAACTAGAGGAAGAGGAAAAACTGTAATGATTGTGTCTTAAAAGATAAGTCACTTTTAACTCTGCAAATGAACAAGCCATCAGAAAACCTGATGTGTGGCCATCACCTCTAAAGGCTGGAGAACAACCATGTGCTCAGAACACTGCTGATGTCATTGACAGTCTCTCTTTGGAAAAGGAGATCAATGGCACTACAGAGAGTATCCTGATCATTTTAAAAAACAGATGCATATAAAGCATTTAGAACAGTGCCTGGCACATAGGAAGTATTATAGTATTAAATTTTATTATTCATTTCTGACAAATAAACACAAAGGTTAAAAAAAAAAAAGCAAACAAAAACCCAGTCGTTCTTAACATTTGGTTGGTATATTATTTTTAAGTAACCACATATTTGCTCTTTCCAAAATAAATGATATCTAGGATGGAAATGAGACAGTTTAAATGAATGCTGGTCTGGGTTTAATGACAAATTCATGTTTTTGTTCGGATGAGGAAATAAACCTTAATAATTACATGAAAATGACCTTTGATTGCCTGATATTAAGATGTCCAAGATGGGCAAATGTTCAGACTGTTTAAAAACAGCCATACTTTTTTCCTGATTAAAGGCTGGTTTAAGAGGATAAACCAATATCACTAGAAGTGGGGGTTTGTTCCATCAGAAGAACCTTCTTTTGACCTTGGAGACAATGTTCCAAACCTGCTGGAAGAGCAAGCCCTTCAGCTCTGTGAGTTTCCCCGGTGGCGCCCATGAGTCCTTGTGCCATACCAAAGTTCTTCTTGCTCTGGATGGATGTCCTTGCCATATAATGGCCCCTGCTGGTTGAGCCACATGCTGGAAGACGAAGACAGAAGGAGAGGGTCCCTGAGGTGCCCCTCCAAAGCTGTGCATTCAGTGGAAGAGAAGAACAGCTGGCTAGAGAACTCAGCCCTCCTGGCTGGTTGGAAAGGAACATCCCTGAGACTGTCTCACCGAATTCTTATTTCCTTCTGTGAAACTGAAAAGTGGGCAGACGCAGTATCTTGGCTGCTTGAATGATGTCTCTTCTACTTCTTCCAGTTGTCAATGTTAGTGCATCTAATAGATTGTTCTGGTCCTCAGTTCAAAACAGTTACCTTGGTGAGGAAGGCCCTTCACTTCATATGTCAACCTCCAATCTTCTTTTAAAAACAAACATTTCGGCTCCCCAAAATTACTTTTTCCTCAAAGTACAGGTATTTTGCTTATCAGATTTCCTAGAGATATTCCACAGGAATATTCCAGAGGCAAATCTTCCATTAAAAGAGGCTGGACAACAGAGCAGCAACCTGAGGAGGAAAGAGTCAGAACTACCGCATAGGCATAACTCATCCCTGCAGGTCATGAGCAATTAGAGGTGAGGTAAAATTTTAAAGAAGAGTAGTCTGCTAAGAAAAATGTGCAGAAACCTTACTCTGACTTTCAAAAGGCCAAAATTAATTTTAAAAAGTTTTTGTATGGTGGGGCTCCTGGGTGGCTCAGTGGGTTAAAGCCTCTGCCTTCAGCCCAGGTTATGATCCCAGGGTCCTGGGATCGAGCCCCGCATCGGGTTCTCTGCTCAGCAGGGAGCCTGTTTCCTCCTCTCTCTCTGCCTGCCTCTCTGCCTACTTGTGATCTCTGTCTGTCAAATAAATAAATAAAATCTTAAAAAAACAACAACAAAAAAAGTTTTTTATATGGGAAGTTGAATGTTTACACGAATACTATTTTTGAAATGAAGAACAGGTGCAGGAAGGTGAGGCCAGTAATGAAAGAAAAGAAAAGAACTAAAAGTCAAAAGCATCAGTTTGTAAATTACCTGATAAACAATTCTGGCTTTGAAAACAACTTGCAATTTTCTTTTAAAGATTTTATTTATTTATTTGTCAGAGAGAGAGGGACAGAGAGTGACCGAGCACCGGCAGACAGAGTGACAGGCAGAGGCAGAGGGAGAAGCAGGCTCCCTGCCGAGCAAGGAGCCCGATGTGGGACTCGATCCCAGGACGCTGGGATCATAACCTGAGCTGAAGGCAGCTGCTTAACCAACTGAGCCACCCAGGGGTCCCACAACTTGCAATTCTTAAAATCATTTCAACGTGTGTAACTTCATGTGATAGTCACATCAGAGGCCACTGCTTTTGTTTTTATGGAGTCTCTTTACTATTGAAGACTGTCCTACAAAGGTTTGAGTTTTGAAAATATGAAAGTCCTTGGAAGCTAATTCACCATGGGTCTGTGGTAAATCAGTCTTCAAGATGTGATAATGGTGCATCTTTTCCAATTTTCTGTTTGGGCTAAACAATTTTAGCACATAAACATGATCATTATTAAAAGGAAAAAAATGTCCCCTTTTAAACAAAACAAAACAAAACACAAGACTGCTCAATAAATAAGATCTGTTGTAAAATTAGATATTTGGTTTCAACTCTGAGGATGAAGTTGTAAAGAGTTGGCCACTTTTGATTCTGAAGTGGACCTTTGTAGCTGTCTTCGAACCCCTGGAATAAAGAGGGTTGATTTGCGATGGAATCTCTAGAGCCTGCAGTCATATATTACAATATGTTGTAAATCCAGAGGGTACAATATAGATTTCACAGGGGGCCCTGGGGTTAATTGAAATTCCATCTGTTTCTTCTCTGTGGCAAACTTAGTATTCTGGGATATTAGCTCAGGATCAGATATGACATTTACAACTTTTTAAGTGTTAGGCTAAAATAGAAGTTTGCCTAAATTAGCTCCTCCCTACTCTCTACATCCTACCTTGGATTAAAAGAAGAGTTTACAAGACAGCCTTTATTTTCCCCACAGCTGCCCCCGAGGCACCCCCCCTTCTTTCCAGTGCATGCCGGGCAATGCCATGTATTCTTAGACTCCCAATGGCCCCCATTACTGTCAATTAGTTACGGAATGCTACAGGGATTCATGCCTGACAGCTCGGGTAAAGGCAGGAGAAATGGGCCCAGTAGGGAGCGAGGGGCCTGATTCTTTTTTGTGCACAAGAAATACCTTTCTCAGCAAAGCTTTTAATGGCTTTCCCTTCATTCTTTCCCTCTGCTCTAGTGCTGCACCCCCCATAATCCCTAACACATCATACACACATGCGCTCCCATATTCACACACTGACACGTTTGTGTGACTACCGCCCAGGACTGTGAGAACTCTGAGCGGGAGGCTCTGAGATGTTCTTCTAACCTTTGACAGTTACAGAGCTTTAACATTCCAGTATATATCTTTGCTATAATCTGATTCCTAACTTCCTCTCTTCAGAAGGTTTCTTGTTACCAAGTGCCTCTTTGCCTCTGGCTTTTTAGCATATTTTCCTTCTGCAGTTCTCCTCCTTCCAAAGAAGAAATGTGTTCTCTCCAGTCACAGACTCTGGGTCGGGAGCCCACTGCACCTACTGTGTGGTCACTGAGTTGGGCAGACAGTGGTGCTTGGCATCTCCTGCCACTCCCAGGTCTTTCTGACTTCTTTCTCTTCTTCTTCCCTTCCTCTCTTCTATTTCTCCTTCATTTCTCCCTTTCCTCCTCCTTATCTGTGCCTAGATTATTCCATTTATTCTGGAGACTTGAGGCCAGGGGTTTGGTTTTACTCATTTTAGTTCTCTCTTCTTTTCCTTACCCACTCCAAGTATTTATCATAACAGGATAAAAAACTTTGTTTTGTTCACCAATGTATCTGTACTCCATAGAATAGCACCTGTCCCAAGTAGGAGCTCAGTAATATGTGTTGAAAATGCATGCATAAAACAAAAATTAATGCCATTGGTGGTACACAGGGTTAAGGCGAGCCCAGCATCACTACAAAATGGTCTGCCTGTTCCTGGTCTACTGTCTTTGCCCTTTTGTAGGACTACCAGCCTTTTCTAACTCTTCAAAACAAAAATACACTTAAGAAAAGCCTACTAGGAAGGTAACAGGTCCCATCAGGAAATAAATACAATGCTTAAAGTGATTAACACTTCTCGGATGGGTTTGAAAAAGATGGCAGAGTAAAGGGAGGAGATGATGTCACATAGAGAAAAAACACTCTCTGGGGCAATTCATGCCCGGGTTATACATCGTTCCAGAACTTCCTTCTCTTGGAGCCCAGCCTCATACAGGGCATTGAGGAGTCACTCAAGGGCAGTGGCAGGAAGACATTTTTAGCCCATCTAGTCCAGACATCTAGAGAAAGGCAGAGGAAAGATCCAGTACAGCGAGGAATGTCAATGTTGGAGGGATTTCTTGAGCCAAAGAGTAAGGCTCCAGGCATCTCTTTCCAGGCTCTTGCATCCCGGGCAGTAATGGGTGGACACTGCCCACAGCAGGACTCTGATCTGCAAAATGCAGCTATTTTTATGGTCAACCCATCACCACCCACATACTGCTTTAAGATTCCTACAGATTCATCAAGGTTCATATTTAGGCCATCTGAGAGATATTTCCCATGCTGTCTGTTTTTGCAAATCTGCTTTACTTCAGTGCTTTTGAAATGGGAACGGGAATGGAAATCACCTGATAATCCCACGAAAGTGCCAATTCTGTGGTGTCCTGGGATTCTGTGTTTTTAACAAGCTGCCAGGTGATCCATTATTGCTGGTCCACTGACACACTGAAGAAATTACTTCATCATCTTGGCAAGTAGAGAGGACTTTGTAAAGATGGATTGACTCTAAACTGAATTAAAGAAGCCAACGTCTCATTAATAAAGGTTTTGATTCCTCAGATAAGAAAAAAGATGTATGTATGATTCTCATATCTTTCATTTTTGGTGAGTATAGGAGGTGCTTGGAAATAGTCAATGAACTCATGAGCTAGATATGCAAATGTTGTTTGTCCTGTGTAAATTTCAATGCTTATTCTACCCACTTGAACAAGAATTCTATTACAAAGTTTCAATTTTGTTCGTGTTTGTTTTAAACAGTGAAGTTACTTTGTCATGAAGAAAGAAATAAGTCACTGTATGATAAATGAATGAGGTTACTTGGAAGACAGTATGATCAGCTGTCTATCATGCTTCTTTCCTACCTGCTAAAGAAGAGGCAAAAAGAGAAGAAGAGGTAGGGTACATAATACAGATTCATTGGTAACCAATTAATATGATTTGGACTGGAAAGAAATACAACAGAAAATCCATACTTGTATATGGTTAATCCTGCCCAAGGTGCCTGCTCTCATAAACACACAGGCTTGGGAATCAATATACAGGGGCAACTTGTATTTATAAATCCATAGAAATTCAGAAATCAGCTGCTAACATTTACTACATCTGGAGCTAGGTGCCAGCTGGGGGTCCAGATCCAAAAGGAGTGGACAGTCTAATTAGGAATATAACACAATGAAAATGAAGCAATAATTTAAAATGTGAACTGTTCCATAAACATCCACATTCCATTATTCCATAAATGTCCAGGCATTCATGACAGTTAAAGGAGTTTATAGGAAGAAAAGATCAATTGTGATTGAGATGGTCAGGAAAGGTTTTCTAAAAGGTAAGATATGAATTGGAATTTGAAGGACGGTTAGGCCAGGAGAGATGGCAACAGAGTGATGAGAATGATGGGAAGGACGAAAAACTTTGTGGAGACAAGAGAGAATAAAGTGTGTGGGAGCCTATGGGCACAATAGCCTGCTGGAGTGATTTATTTAAAGGAAATATGGTAGAGAGAGAAATGTGAGAACAACAAAGTTGGGAACAGATTAAGAAAGGTCTTGAATGTTAGGCTACATAGGTTGGAATTGATTCTTTAACAACAACAATAATAACAAAACACTTGATATTTTGAGAAGAGTACATTTTAACAAAAGTATTTTAATAAATTGATTTCAATAGCCCAAGCGTAAGGCATAATTAGGGTGGTGGAAAAGGACACCCACTACGTGGGATAGAAGGAGTCATAGACTTTAATGACGGATTATACTTAATGGATGGGCAGTGACTCTGAGGCTTGAAGTTAGTAGAATAGAAAAAACACGGTGGGAGGGATTCAATTTGAGATATTTTAAGTACTAGTGCGACAGATAAGTGGAAAAATCCAATAGTTAACTAGAAGTGTGACAATGTTACCCTGCTGAGACATGGCGGGAATTGATGTGTTGGGAGTGAAAGACATCTCTTGGGAAAAGCACACAGAGACTGAATCTTGGGAAATGCCCATATCTATGGCCTCATTTCAGAGAATGAAAGAAGAGAGGGTAAGATGGGGGTTGGCCAGAGGGAGGGGCCACAGCATCGAATGCTGCAGAGGAACCCAGCATGACCGGCTCAAGGGAAGGTTCCCTCAAGGCTACTGGTGCCTTTCCCAGTGTGGACAACACAGAGCGGAAAGATGGAAACCAGATGACAGGAGATTAAGGTGTGAGCAAGTCATAACAAAGTTAGAATTTATGGACTTCCCTTTAGATAAAAGGAAAAATAGAATGGAAGCCGAGAGGGGAATTAAGACAAGCGCTTTTGTTGCTTTTTCATTTATTATCATGGTGACCCAGATTTCTTTGTTTATTGATTAAGGGAAAGGAAAAAAGGGGAGGGAAAAAAATGGCATCTTAAAAACCCTAGAGAGACAGGAATTTGAGGTGATAAAATCCTGCCGGAGATAGGCCTCCTGGTAAAGGGTGAGCCCTATAAATGGCAGCAAGACCAAACCAAACAAAACAAACCTACACCAAAAAATTCCCCAAACAACCCTGCCTTCATATACTTGAAAGAAAAGGGGTACAGTCTCCTGGGAGTACTATCACCTCAATCCTGTGAGACTTGTTTACAAGTTCTGTGTATGGAGGTAAAGTGGAAGAATGGAGACTATTTGGACCGGCCATTGTTTTAGGAAATTGGTAAAAGCGTAATAGAAATAACTGCCAAACAATGGTTGAGATGAATGTTAACTGGCCAAAAAAGCATAAACACACACCTAAAGATGGTATACAGCGGGCATGACTCAGGGGTATGGAACCAACACCACAGCCTGGGGGCCACGAAGCACCAGACACAAATGGTTAATAACCTCAACAGGCATGATCCAGAAACTATGGCATATCGACCAGACGGAAATGATTAAGAATGCCGAACCAGAGCTACTATTTAAAAGAGACTATTTGAAAAGCACTTGTTTCGAGTCAAGCAAAGGACAATAACTTACTGAGCTCGGTATGCGCAGCACTGGGCTTGGGCATGTTCGATTACAGAAGGGCCGCTGGGCAGTGTTCCTGCCCTCAAGGAGCTTCAGCGTATTTGGGGAGTGGAGAGGAGCACAATCGAACCCTAAGAGCACATCCACGTTGTGCAGCAGAGACAGGCTTTCAAGTGCCGTGAGGAAGAGCTGGCTGGAGCAGAGCCGGCTGAGAAGCAGCCAGGGCAGCAGAATGGGAGTGGTACCCCATCCCATGTTCTTCACAGCCTCACCAAGGGTCACAGCCGAGACTCACACAGGGATACCTGTGAGATCGGAAATGCAGCTGAGGAAAGGGTAAGTGTGACTTTCTCATCATGTGAAGGAGAACTGAAAGCTATACTCTCTCTCCTCAGAGAAAGAGCTGAAAGCAATGCTCATCGTCCTTCTGTTCCTGGTGTGGGATGCTCTGCTCGGCACGGCAAGCTGTGTCATGAGGAAGATAGGAGATTTGGGAGTGGTGAGAAGTCTGGAGTGCTTTTTAAAAATCTTTTTATTGATTTTCCCCCAGGTTTCTTGAAATATAATTGACACAGAACAGTAGATATGCTTAAGTGTACAACACAAGGATTTGGTATCTGTATATATTGCAGAATGATTACCACAAGATTAGTTAACACCCATGACCTCACATAGTGAAGTCTTTTTTTCTCCTTGTGATGACAAATGTAAAGATCCACTCTCTCAGCTCCTTTCAAATACATGGTGCAGAACTATTGAGGATAGTCGTGGTGGAGTCCTTGATGAGAAGGCAGCTGCCAGAAGCCGATCCACAGCGCACAGCCACTGAGTGCCTGAGCTGCCCTTAGGAACGTTCCTCTGTGCTGTGGGAAAGCTGCTTCCCCAGTGCTCCCTGCTCCAGGGGTCTCTCTCCACTTCCGAGCATGCACTCTGGGTCATTCAAGCCTCGGGGTCAGCTCGGGCTCTGCCATTACCAGCTGGGTGGCCTTGGGTTAGCTGTTTAAGACGAGTGAGTCAAATATCCGCCTCCAACAGGGTAAGAATTCTTGTAGGAAAAGTGTGTGGTATCAGGCAATTGCTTGATGTTATTGTCATTTCCAAGTCCTCTCTCCTTCCCTTATCTTCACTGCTGGGAAAGAAAATGGTAGCTTCCTCCTTCCTATTTCTTTCGTTCAGTCACACTGCTCGGCAGTGGAGAGTCCTCCCCTGATCTGATGGATCCTGCTCAAGCAACTGGCCATTTGCTTGGCGCTTGACCAGTGCCCGTTATTTGTCTAATGTCCCTCTGATCCAACACACACACACACACACACACACACACACACACACACACACAGTGAGGCCTGAAATTCATATTTTTGAAAGTTTCTATTCCTGATTAAGACTGTTATACCCACTCAGACCCAAGAATGTCATGAGAACACATAATGATATTGTATGAAAAATAGATGAATTGTTTTCTATCAAGCCAACTGAGTTTGGAGGTGGCAGCTGCCTCAGTCATAGACTTAGGAATACATTGAAAGGGATTTGTCTTTTGGGGACTTGACATTTCAGAGAAGTCCACCATCAAAAACAACTTCTTTTTATTTGCTGCTTTTTAGAACAGTCTACCGTTCAGGCTAAGGTTAGCCGCAATCTTTTATTTTTGCTTTTTTGAGGTTGAAAATTATATTCACTCCATTGTGGATCTTTCCTTTACCTGTGATCATGTGACTCGTGTCCTTATAAGGAGTCAAGGACCCAGGCATCTGCCAAAGGAGGAGGGGAGGAGTGTACCACAGAGGATGGAGGGAGCAGAGGCTGAGTGTGGGGTAGTAGGAGAAGGCAGGCAAACCAGTGGGGGCCACTGGCTGTGGGCTGAATGTCCCATATGTACAGTTCTGGCAGGTGGATGTTACATTCAGCAAGTCTGACCCAAGGAAAAAATACTTTTCAAATGTGTCTAAAGTCTTGCCCAGTGTCCCACAGTTTTAGAGGTGTGTAGGTATGTGTGTGTGTGTGTGTGTGTGTGTGTGATGGGGTGGGGTGGCTGTATACTCAGAGCTGAAAATAAAAAAGCTCCCTCTATTGACTCCTGAATGGCTGAGATAAAGAGAACCACATGGGACCCATTGTCAGAAATGAGAGCTCAGAAGCTGGCCTCCTTTTTCCCATTATTGTGCTATTCTCCTCCTTCCCCCTATCCCTCCCACCTCAAAATGTTTCCCCAGCCTCCACCCAACCCCCACCCCCCCTTCCCCAATAGCCCAAAGACCCTCTTTTCAAGCTCCCACTGTTGAGGCCCCCTCCATGGAGCCCAAGACCTCCATTCAGAGTCACTGGTTTGGGTAAAATCCCTTATTCACCCCCTACCCACCCCCCTGCCCCATCAGCTGAGCCTCAGTTCAGACCTCACAAAATAAAACAAAACCAGCCCATAGAATTGATGGTTGCTGCTGGAGGAACCCCCCTCCGCTCTGTCCTCCAGGGGCTCCGGCCCAGGCAGCTTCTATTCTCCGTGTTCCCTCCCTCCCTGCCCCCAATCCTGCTGGATTTTTGTAGTTAACAAGCGCACACTGTTATTATTGTGCCCCCTATCATATTTATTCCCTTTCAGAGCTGATCTGCACTTTTGTCAGAGGCAACCCAGGCATCTTTTGACATTTTAGCCTTTCTGTCTGCCGGGGAGTGATGGCATTGGTGGCAGCGGGGGTGACCCAGGCTTCTAAGATGAAGCAAGCAACGCAGAAATGAGGAAGAAGAGAACAAAACCCCAAAACAACAGGGACTGGAGAGGAA
Source organism: Mellivora capensis (assembly GCA_004024625.1). Classification (NCBI taxonomy): domain Eukaryota; kingdom Metazoa; phylum Chordata; class Mammalia; order Carnivora; family Mustelidae; genus Mellivora; species Mellivora capensis. The sequence continues at coordinate 83,254 of PISX010002887.1, read as the reverse complement.
AAAGAAAAACATTGTAACTTGTTAGTGACCCAATGTGAAAGAGGTAAGGGGAGGAGGACGCTAATGAGTTTGAGGACAGTTGTATTTAAGAGTTTTATTTCCCAGCAAGGCTGCAAGTTGGCTAACTTTGTGATAACCCTCAACTAAGCTTTCATTTTCACAAGTTACCTAAATTTGGGAGAAATGAGAAAGGGAAGCAGAGAGAGTGAGAAGGGGTGAAACCCAGGGAGATTCAGAGAGAAATACCAACCAAAAAAAAAGGTGTTTTTAATATAACACACAGTTCCAAGTGGCTGATAGATTTGGCAAAGGTCTTTTGTGTTTTTTCTAAATGGAAAGCTTAGGAAATGTCACCAGAATCCAAAAAGTTTGGTGATTAGTAAACTTCCCAGATTCTTTCATATTCATTTCCATTAAGAATTTTGTGGTCATGGGCTAGAAGTAATATCTGAAAGTGTTGTTCCAATTAATGCTGGCAGAGTGCTGAAATGTCAATGGAGAGAAACTTCAAGAAAACACCGCTAATTAGTTTTCACTTGACCTCGCAGAGAGGGGCATTTTTATTCCAATTGTACATCTGAGGAAAGGAAGTTGAACAGCACTGTGATTTGCACTGGCCCAAGGTAGAGCAAAGGACAGACAACATCTGACTGCCGGGCCCCCAGCCAGCTCCTTGAAAAACCACAGCCTTCATTTTTTTATGATCATATTTCTGGGAAAGAATGCATTTGTGCTGATGAGGAAATCTGAATGACAAAATTCCAACATACTCCTATATTCCAACATACTCCTTCTCCTATAGGAGAAGCGCATGTGTTGAGAGAACGTTAAGGGAAGAGATTAGCCTGTGGGATTAGTCATCTCCTGACTTGATTTTCTTTCCTTATAAGACAAAAACAGAGGAATCTCATGGACAGTCTACATAGAGGGAGATGCTCCAAGTCCTCTCTGATCATAGTCTTTCACTTTTCTAAATAATTTGTTGTATCCTTAAAGACTTTGTCCTTCCAAATTGCTCAAAGCACTCACAAACATTAATCGAACTTCAGGACAGTTGTAGGTGACATTACCCTCCACTTTCAGATGGAGAAACAGGCTTAGAGAAATGAAGTTTCTAGTAACTTTCTAGAAACTCTGTAGTAGAATGAGGTCTAGAATTCATCATACCCAGGCTGAAATCCATCCATGTTGCTGTGAGATCAATGACATCCAACAGATCTTCCAGCAAAATCTCCAACGGCCAATTCTTATTTTTAGGCCCAAGTTTTCCCTTGTCTCCTCCTTCTGCAAACTTTAAATGGTGGCAATTACAATTTTTACAATCTTTCCCAAGATATGAAATCCAAGATTCTCACAGGTTTTGCCTCAAAATAAACCCTTCAGCCTTTTCTTTATTCTCCCATCATATAATTTCTATTCACCCTAGGTTTGATACCTGCCCCAGTTTCCCTTTCTGAGTACAGTTACCCCCACTGGTATTAGTACAAAAATAATCCTTCCATGATATTTGGATAGTGCTTCATGGTTCATCAGAAGGTTTCATTTAACTCTTCTGTTGAACTTCACTATAGTCCTAAGACTTTTATAGACAGGGAAAGTGAGTCAGGCTTAAAGAGGTTATGAGTCTAAAGTCACATGGCTAAGGAATTTGTGTGGAGGTGTGTGGGTGTGTGTAGGAGACAAGAACCAGGTCTTCTAGGGCTCAGATATAGAATATTTCATGTCAGTATTGGAGAGAGCCATTGGAGAATGAGTTTTCTGTATATACTGAAGAAGTCAAGAAGGGCAACAGTGTCTGAAAATAATTCAACTTTGCAGACAATTTGTAGGTTTGATCTAGTAGAGTATTCCTTAAGTGTTACTAAGGAACCTAGACCCACTACTTGAGAATCAGGAATATTGTAACAAATGTAAGGTAAACTGTAATCTATTTGGGTGCAGGGACCCGAGGTTTAGTTGACATTGAACAATTTTCTACATTGTGGGGGATAATTCATTCATGTAACTGGGACAAACTTATCATCAATTTTAGAAAAGAATGTATGTTCTGTAGATGTTGTATGAAGTGTTTTAAAGTATTAATTAGGTCAGGGTGGTCAATAGTGTTGTTCAAGTCATCTATGTCTTTACTAATTTTTTTTGTCTAGTTCTGTCAGTTACTGAGAAAGAGGTGTTCAAATCTCCTACCATGACTGTGGACTTGTCTATTTCTCCCATTAATTCTGCTTATTATTGTTTTGTATATTTTGCAGCTCTGTTATAAGGTGCATACTCATTATTTTATGCCTTCCTGATGAATTGACTCTTTATCATTATGGAAATACTCATTATCTCTGGAAATATTCTGCCCGGCAATCTGCTTTATCTGATATTAATAGAGCTTTCTATCATTTTTAGGCTTATTTTGCATGGTTTATCTTTTTTTAAAAATTTTTTAAAAAAAGATTTTATTTATTTGACAGACAGAGATCACAAGTAGGCAGAGAGGCAGGCAGAGAGAGAGGGGGAAGCAGGCTCCCTGCTGAGCAGAGAGCCTGACGTGGGACTCGATCCCAGGACCCTGAGACCATGACCTGAGCCAAAGGCAGAGACTTAAGACCACTGAGCCACCCAGGGGCCCATGGTTTATCTTTTTTACCTACTTACTTTCAACCTGTATCATCTACTCAAGATCAAATACATCTAAATTCTTGATTATATAAGAGCTTTTGTGAATTTAATTAGTTTTAGTGAGATACTGAAGGTACAATCATCTCTGGATGAATCAATAAAAAGGGAATTTCTGAACTTAGCTAAAAGGTTAAAATCAGGTGCAGGTGGCCCCGTAGACAGAAGTGGCTGCTCCTGTGACCCATGTTCAAGACTTATTATCTGAATTCTCCATATCTTCTTCTCTCTCTTCTCAACTAGACTTCCCCAGAGTCTTCTTCCCCTTCCCACTGCCATCTTTCCCCCTTTCTCTCCAGAAAGTAAACACTAGTCTATGACCTCATCACTTAGTCCACAATCATTAAGGTTTTCTTTTTATTTTTTTTAATTTAAATTCAATTAGCCAATGTCTAGTACATCATCAGTTTCAGATGTAGTGTTCAATAATTTATCAATTGCATATAACACCAGTACTCCAACATCCCTGCCTCTCATCTCTTCAACCAAAAGACTAAAGCAGGGAGTCTCATTGAATTTCTTTCTTTCCTGAGACTCTCTCCTCAATGCTCCTTTTGTTTCCTTTTTAACCCCTTGGTTTGGTAATAGCTCCCACTTTTGATGCTCCTTTATCCCTTTTCAAATCCCTCCATAAAACTTACTTCTTTTTGTGTCTCAGTTTTTTTTCCTCCTTTCCAGCCACATCAACTCAACTAGATGTCTCCCTGTTTATTCAGTGTTTTGTTTAAGCCTAAATCAGACAGTCAACGCCTTGACGCTGGGGTTTCATGCTCAGAATTCTGTGCTTTCCAAAATGCCATCTGCACTTACCACACTCTACAAATAATAAATAATCAGACCAAAGAATCAGAAAACCGGTGCCAGATCACTGATTAGCATAAGTCCTCAACACATAGAAAGAGCTGCTGCTGCTGCTACAGAAACGTTTTCTCCAAGAAAAAGAGAGCAGTGAACAAGAACCTTGGAAGAGATACTTGGTCACAGTTCAATTTGGATGATGTAGAGGACAAACTGACTGTGGAGGGGAAGGCCCCCGGGGCTCCTTCTCCCCCGCTGTGTCTTAAGAAACTGTGGCCTGAGAGCTCTTTCTAGGCCTTATTCTTCCTCTGTACCCAGTCCCTGGCACAGCACCTGACATGAAGGAGGTGCAGGATAAACATATTCTTGAACTGTTGACTTGAACCTAAAGATTTAGGGGAATGGTGAGCTCATTCCAGTACCTAGCTATGGAATTGTTCTTTCAGACAAGTCTGACTCCTGACTGATTTATAGATATCCAATTGCTATAGAAACTGGATTACTACATTAAACCATATTTGATATTCATGATTTGATGCTCTGAACATAGCGCTGTGCAAGGGGGTCTGGTTAAGAAGGCAGATCTCATATGTATAACATTTTCATTTGTTATGCACAAATATATATTTATATATATATTTATATTTACTTTTATAGGTATAAGTGAAAAAATCTGTGAAAATGAATATATCTATATCTATAATTTCAAGATGGTTCAGTAAAAATATTTGATCCTTAAAGGGACACATCCCCAGTTACATAGAAAACTCATATTACAGAGGACTTGTAAGGAAGGCCCCCAGTGGGTGGGGTCTGAAATTTCAGTTTATTGTCATTATATAACCTAGCTATATACTGAGCACATACCTTTCTAGCTTGCTCTAGAAACACCTGTACTATATCTTTTCAAATGAGGTATGGAGTTAGGGTTCTCCAACTACTAAGCTGTAGGGTTCAGTGCTCTGGGCACTGGTAACCTCAACACTCACATGCAACAAGGCTGAGAATGACCATTTATCCATTCATTCAGTACATACTTCCTGAGCTCCTTCAATGAACCAGTTCCTTCATGAGTAAGGTAAGGTGCCAGCCCTTAGACTAGAAGACTACAGCAAGGCCTTCAAGTCCTGCAAAAGTTGGAAGTTTTTTTTTGATGTAGCTTTACTTTGGATGGGAAGTAAGTCAAGGCTGATAAAGACATGACACTGATGGTCTAGATACCTTGCTTGTATCTTCTCAACTCTGAATATAGAAGACTCCTCTTTCATCTGGGACAAACCTGCCTACTGACTGGACTAACAGGCAAAACCTTAAGGGCAAAGACAAGGCAGAAGCAAAAGAAAAGACTGAACAAACAGATTGGGGGAGAGGAGGCAGAGATGAAGAAATGTATACCCATGATTGGTCCAATATGAATCTTACGGACATCAGGTTCATGCTTTGGGGTCCAGGATTGTACAGATCTGTGCTCCCTTTCTTGGTCTGAGTGGGCCTTGCACCAGGCAATGATTAGCTAGAATAGAATGACTTAGATGGAAATACTAGGCTAATTCGGATAGTTTCAAGCCCCTGGAGAGCTGGGGTATATGCCTCTTGTAGGAAGGGAAGGCTAGAAAGGTGATTTATAATATACATTTTGTGGCTGTGTACAGAAGATTTCCTCAAGAAAACTAGCGGGCTCTTCATTTAAGGGCCTCTGGATCTTAAGACTGGCTTCTGTTTAGAAATTGGTTGAGAGGCCTCAAGTCTCTATTATGGTGGTTCAACTCATAATTCTCTTGAGCAAACCTAGTTTTTCTGCTTTTACAAATCTAGTAAAACTTTAGTAGACTATCCATCTATTTAGCTTTGGAAACAGCAAAATTAACTAGCTATTGCCAGTGACCTCTCAGGTTCAGACCATTCTATTTATTATTTTGGCTCATCTACCCAGTCTAGTAATCATAACAGCCTTGCCTTTGTGATTGTCTACCACTTAGCCCCTGCCACCCCTGAATCCCAGGGAACCAGTTAGATGGCAACACAGAGTAGGTCGGGGCTCTGGATTCTGCAGCTCCCTTTGTGAACATATTTATCTCTTCTAGACTTGAAAAATGGAGAGTCTTCTGGACTCTCTTGTGGGCCATAGTTGGAGAGGGCATGTCTTACAAGATAAATCGACTTTAGTATTCAGATGTCCTGAAGCCTTTGAATACTTTCCTCTGTGACAATTGATCTCAAACTTTTTGGTCTCAGACTATTTGACATTTCTTAGAAATTATTGTGAACTCCCAAGAATTCTTGTTTACTTGGATTACATCTATTGTTTTTTACTGTATTAGAAATTAAAACTGAGGAGTTTAAAATATATTCCTTTGATACTATACCAGAACTTGATAAGTGGTAGTTTCTTGAAGGTTACATTATAAAATTTATTTATTTACTTTTTAAAGATTTTATTTATCTATTTGACAGAGAGAAAGAGAGAACAAGCACAAGCAGGGGGAGAGGCAGAGGGATAGGGAGAAGCAGGCTCCTCCTGCTGAGGAGAGAGGCTGAGCAGGCTGAGCAGAGAGCCGGGTGAGGGAATTGATCCCAGGACCCCGGGATCATGACCTGAGCTGAAAGCAGATGCTTAACCCACTGAGCCACCCAGACATCCCTAAAATATCAAATTTAAATGACATCAATACATTTTTTAAATTTTGTAAAAACCACTGGTCTATCTTGAACTTTGAATGATATGGAATGATGTTGACTTATAAGATATTACAGGGTCATGCATTGGTCATTTGGAAATCTTGGTTCACTGACTTATACCGATCTTCTAAATGTTGACACATGTTATTGTATGATATTGAAAATCACATTTCTTAATATTAGAAATTAAAAGCTATCAAGCTTTAGTAGCAGATACAAGTTTTCTGTATCTCTAATTTTCACTAGGAAGTTCGAACTTTTATCATCAACAAATGCTGCCAGTTGTTTTCACAGAAGTAACATGAAATGTCAAGAAGAGCCTATAGTTTGTCAGTTTTTTTTCAAGTAAAAGATGGTATGCCATGAAAAAGAAAAAAAAAAACTCTGCTAGTTCAGCTCCCAACTCAAATAGTCACACAAGGGCTTTTCTCAAGACGACAATCATATTTCAGCATGCAGCAGAAGTGCTTTTTAAATACTTCCTATTTGGGCGTACCTGGGTGGCTCAGTTGGTTAAGCAGCCAACTCTTTATTTTGGGTCAGGTCATCATCTCAGGGTCATGGGATCGAGCCCCACGTTGGGCTTCCCACTCAGCATGAAGTCTGCTCCAGGACTCTTTCTCTTTCTCTTCCTCTGCCCTCCCCCCACCCTCCTCCACCACTCAAACGCTCAAACACACACTCTCTCTCTCAAGTAAATAAATAAATCTTTAAAAAAAATTTTCCCAGTTCATTACAAGAATATTAAAAAGATGTGCACTTGACAATTAAAACCCAATACGATTAATATTATTACTGCCTCATCAAGGCTATTCTTAAGTGCAATTAACTCTTTTTATTATGAGTGTGTGGCCATGAAGACCACAAGGGTGACTGGTATAGTTTGGTGATCTTACTGGATTCTTGCTGACACACTCTACCTTAATTGCTTTTGCACCATCAGTGTAACATAGTGAAACATGGAAATAACATCTTAGTATTATTATGAAAATAGTTTTGATCTTACAGATTCTGTGAAAGGGTGTTGGAGACCCCCAGGGCTCGTTGGACTATACTATAAGAACTGCTGTTCTACAGTGTATCAAAGAAGTTCTGGCATTTTTTTTAAAGATTTTATTTATTTATTTGACAGAGAGAGATCACAAGTAGGCAGAGAGGCAGGCAGAGAGAGAGGGGGAAGCAGGCTCCCTCCTGAGCAGAGAGCCCGATGTGGGACTCGATCCCAGGACGCTGGGATCATGACCTGAGCCAAAGACAGCCGCTTAACCAACTGAGCCACACAGGCATCCCGAAGTTCTGGCATTTTATTTAGTACAGGCTACCTTTGCATCCAGAATTCAACCAACAAACCCATGGTAGAGCCATTTCCAGCTGCTCTTGGCTGATCAAGCAGTATTTTGAATCCAGAATCTCTGTTTAGTGCACCCATATCAATGAATTAGGCCATGTCCAACATTATATTCCTTCCACCCTGACCTGTTACTTTAAGGATCTATGTAGGATTCCCATATATTTTCTCCATTTTCTGTGAAAATGAGCAAAATTGTGCAATTCTTTTGGTGTATATTTTCACCTTGTGGATCATCAATTCTGTACATCACTCTTTGGGTCCACTGGGAATTGAGTCTGGTCATAGATCTAGAAGCAATGAGAATGTGTGAGGGAAGAAAAAGACCAGCAGTCTCCTGCAAGGCCACTACCTCAGGATTGGCCATTTCAGATTCCTTAGGTAAGGGAAGCCTAACCTCTTCCCTCAGGAAAGGAAGGCAGGCAGACATGCGCAGGCAGTTCTCTGTCAGCAATGAAGACTCAGCAGAATTTAGGGGTTTAAGGTCAGGATGTGCCCGTATGTCTTCATTACAATGTAAGCTGAGAATCTGAAGCTCTGAATTCACCATTTTCTTTCTCACAAGTTCTCCAGCTTTTTAAGAAGCATCTAACTAGCTTCTTTTTTTTTTTTTTAAAGATTTTATTTATTTATTTGTCAGAGAGAGAGAGAGAGAGAGTGAGCGAGCACAGGCAGACAGAGTGGCAGGCAGAGGCAGAGGGAGAAGCAGGCTCCCTACCGAGCAAGGAGCCCGATGTGGGACTCGATCCCAGGACACTGGGATCATGGCCTGAGCTGAAGGCAGAGGCTTAATCCACTGAGCCACCCAGGCATCCCCTAACTAGCTTCTTTATACTTCTTATCTTTATGTTCTATGACAACATCTGCTTGTTCACGAAAAGCTTGAACTTCTGTTAGCAGTTGATTACATGTGTTTGCAGGTAACAGGTGATAATACAAATTCTGCATCGGCATGACAGAGGTGGCCAGTGTCCCCCCCTTTGCCATTGGCAGTAGGGTAATTGATACCTTTAAATCCAATCAGATCAAAGTAACAATTCCAGAAAACCCAAAGCTAATTCAGAGAACCCATCCTTAAGGCCCTGCTGCTCTAAAATTACTTCCAATACTAATTTCCGTATCAGTAAGAGTTTGGAGAGAAGCAAACCCATGAGTGACATTGAGTAAAGGACTTTTAATATGGATTAGGCCTTGCACAGTAATGGTTAAGCAGTCTACTTAAGGCCCTGTTTCCATATCTCATGTGGGGCCCCAAGTCACCAGGGCCAATAGTTAGGAAAGAAAATTAGACATAAACTGGGGAGAGCAGATACTCATTAAGTGCTTATTATCACATGCCCTCTGCTCTTCTGGGTCCCACAGTGGCGTCCTTTGTTCACCTCATCCCTACTGATATTGCTGGCATTCATGGCTAATGCCAGCGGCTGGCCTAATGTTCACATAGGTCCCTTTTGACTCAGCTATGGATAGTAATCATGGCTGGCAGTCTTCTCATATGCAGACCCCTCTGGAATTGAGCTAAGACCTATATTTGCCCTTGGTTCTGGTGGTCTCCTCTGCTGTGTATAATCCCATGTCAGTTTGGCAGGCCCTTTGCGGCAAGTTCTCCAGATAGATCCTCAGCCCAATTTGAGTTCTGCATGCCCTGGGTAGCTGAAGGTGGTTTGGACAAGCTATATTTATATGCCTTCCTCTGTTCCACTACACCGTACCCCTGGGTTTATATTAAAGTAACACGTTGATCAAGGGCAGCACAGGAAGTCGTGTTCCAGAGCCCTAAGTGAGGAGTCAGAATAAAGATTATTTTCCTCAGAGTTCACTTAACTTTATTGGGTGCTTCTAAAGCACCCCTGCCATTTCAGCTTATGGTCTATGTACAATATGTGCATAATGGGTGGGGTAGGGGGGCAAAGTGGGGAGAGAGAGAGAGAGAGAGAGAGAGAGAGAATGAGTTCTGTGGATCCAATGGATCCAATAGTGTGTTGGTCATCTAGCTCTGTGAGGGAGAAAAGCCCTGGCATGTAGTGTTTGCTAATTTCTGGGATGAAATGGCTGGTTTCGAGCTAGCAATAACTTAACGACCTGCTCAGAAAATTTTTGAATTTTTAAAAAAGTAACCTTGCTAGCCAGGAGAAGCTGACTCTAGCATTCAACTGCCTGGAACGTTCCTTTATCTGTCTTTGTTTCCTTCGTATTTATCTATTGTCTCTTACAACTCCACAGCCACAAAGTATAGGCTTTGTTTTCTTTTTTTAATTATTTAAAAGATTTTATTTATTTATTTGAGAGAGAGAAAGCAAGCGACCATTGTGTGAGCACATGAGCAAGGGGGAGGGAGTTGAGGGGAGGGGAAGAAGACACCCCATTAAGCAGGGAGCCCGATGTGGAACTCAATTCCAGGACCCTGGGATCATGACCCTAGTCCAAGGCAGATGCTTAACTGACTGAGCCACCCAGGCACCCTGGGCTTTGTTTTCTTTCTAGTATATCACATCCTTCTATTTTGGAGTATTAAGCCTCTTAGCTAGGGAAATCATATAATTTATCATCTGAATCAGGATTTTTTGAGAGTGAAAGGGAGCACTCTTAATTATTCATCAGGATAATAGGAATAAACCAAGACTGTCCCAGAAAACTGGAATATGTGGTCACCGGATTGATGACCTAGTTTTCATAATGAGTAATTGTATCTTCCATAAAATATAGGAATACTCTATGACCTGAGTTCTCCATGCTTCCTTCCCAAAGAAATTTAAGAAATCTTTCACATCCAAAGCCTAGTTTTCAAGCCTGTTGTCTTGTTAAATAGGCCTCCAATGTGGGGGGGGGCTATAAAGAAACATCCACTATTTTAATATTTTTATCCCTTTCTGTCAATAAATATAAATATCCTTACAGACTATTGAAAGGGAAGCCCTGTCTTTGAAGTCAGACTGGGATACAAATTCAGGTTCTGCCATCATATAGTTTGTGATCGTGAGCAAGTTTCTCGATTTCTTAGAGCATTAGTTTTGTAGTCAGTGAGTTGGGGGATGGTGGAACTGGAGTTTAGTGGTGTTACCAGCTCTTCCAGATTCACCCGAGACTATCCTGATCTTAAAACTAAAATTCTGTATCTCAGGAACCCTCCCAGTCCTGGGCAGACGACCCAGAACAATTGGTATGAAGCTCACAGATCATGTAATAGTGCATCTCCTCTAGATGGAACTGCTACCCCCAGGGGAGGGTCAGTGAGTGGTCAGAGATCAACTACCTAGGAGATTTTCTTAGTTTTTCTTTATTCTGGGTCTCTATTGTTCTACTTTATTGCCCCCTCTGGAGTTATTAACTGTTTGATGGACATACTCACTGATGATGAGTTTGTCCTTTAAGTCATCTCAGTAATGTGATTAATTATTAGGCACAAAGTAAGAATTCTGAAGATGAACTGGATATAATTCTAGCCCCAAAATGACTCTTTAAAGAGAACCTCTGTATTCCTCTTGCCAAGAAAAGTCTTTGTTGCCAGTGGTGGACATTATCCTCCTGTTACTTCTGTTGGAATGATCACCGCAATCCGAGAGGCAGAGGATCAGTCAAGCGAGACATTCCATCCACACCTCTGGGGACCAGTATGGCACTGTTTTCTCACAAAGGCTTTATTTAGACTGGCTTAATAAGAGCCTCTCTTTTTAAAACATAATGTGAGTTTAATACTGATGACAGGGGCTGGACAGCCAGTGCAGAAGCGAGTCTTCTATTCCCTGAGAAGGTTCAGCTGGTGTAGCTACAACATGAGTTCCTCTCCCCAAGTCTGAGTGGTGCAACCCTGACAAGTAGGAATTAGCTCTTGAGGGGCCTGTTTGGTCTCAGAGATTCATTCCAACTGTGACACCTTGGCCTCAGCTACCCCATTATGCGGGGTGGAATAAATGACTCTTGCAGAGGCAAGACTTGGGGTGACATCAACCTTTTTCCATCTGGAAAGAATTGAAATCATCAGCTCATTTTTGGTAGTTTTCTAGGGAGTAAAGTTTATGATTTAAGAAATTATGACTTGGAACTCAATTTGGGACAAAAGATGCTTTTTTCTACTTATACCATGCACAACACCTTCATTATCATCTCAAGCAAACATACCTTTTCTAAGTTGGCAGCACTTCACGGTTGTTGTTAATAACCCAATTCTTCTTGAAACAACACATATTCCATGCACTGGATGGAAGGGAAGGATTAATGAACCTCCATTCTTCCTTTAATTCCAATCTGCCTCCCATTCTTGCAAGTAAGACATACTGGAGGCAGCAGTAGGAAGAGCAAGGATTAGGAACCATCACAGTGCCCGGCACATGGTAGAGGTAATGAATAAGACCTAGTTGCTGCCCTGACCATGCCATTAACTAGTTGTATGACCTACAAGTCCTTCCACCACTTTGGTTCTATTTCCACAGCTCTAAGTGAGGGGTTGGGCTGGGTAGTCCTCAAACCCTGTCCCATTTGTAAAAGCCAATGAGTTGTATGCTTCAGCAGCTTTTCTACTTTTTCCTTCTTTTTCTGGTTTGTGTTCCTCTCTTCCCCTCCTTAGAAACTGAGTAGATTGATGAGATGGCCTTTGTCAGGGATGAGGAGGGGATGGTGATTAAGCCTGGTTAGGAAAAAAAAAAAAAAAAAGGACGACTCTTTTATACTCCACAGTCAAGTACTGCTTTCAACAGGAGCCTCTCCAAGGCACCAGTTGGATTAGCCCTCTTCTGCAGACATGGCTTCTGTCCTTTCTCATGTCAATCCTCATATTCCTTCTAACTCTAAATCGATCATCTCCAACCTCGGGGAATGTCCCTTTATGGTTACTGGCAGTGTGTGCTGGTAAACCGGCCCTCTTAAAATGAAGTCCTAATTTGTAGTGTTTGTTAATTTTCATGGTGTAAATATTATTTCTGTGGCTGATTTCAAGCCAACAATGTTTGAACAACCTGCTCGAGAATTGCCTGAATATTTAACTCTGCTCTTATGAACTGGTGTGAGCTGATTCCAGCACACCACTTGGCCTGGCATAGATTATAAATAGAAACTAGACCTTCTACTTCTTACATTGGTCTATAGTATCGACACAATGTGCACACATAGTAGAAACACAAGTGAAACCACTGGTTGACAGAGCCTCTTTGCACTTTGATTAGTACAATCTTTCTTACTTTCTGCTGTAGACTGAAGGCTTATATCTCCCCAAAATTCATTATGTTGAAACCTAATCCCCAGTGTGATAGTATTAGCAGGTGGGGACTTTGGGAAGCTGTTAGTTCATAAGGGTGGGGCTCTCATGAATGAGATTAGTGCCCTTTCAAAAGAGACCCCACAGAGCTCTCTCACCCCTTTCCACCACATGAAGACACAGTGAAAAATGGCTGTCTGTGAACCAGGAAGGAGACCCTCACCAGACACCAAATTAGCTGGTGCCTCAATGTTGGACTTCCCAGCCTCTATCTAGAATTGTAACAAATGAATTCCTGTTGTTTATAAGCCACCCAGTCTATCCTGTTCTGTTATAGTAGTCTGAACAGACAAGTATCTCCATAATCTTTCTTAGGGACAGTAACTGTAATAATTTCCAAGCTGGTCTTGGCCCCAACCCCTAATTCATTCTATTTATTGTGACTTTCTTTTCAGCTTATAAATTAGTCTGATTTGCTTTTTTTTTTTTCTCCCTGTTCCTGTCCTCTTCTGGTACTTTGATATTTAATGCACACCCATAAACACAAAATCACCTTTAAGCTTCCCTGTTTGTATCTTGGGAAAAAGAAGGTACACCCAGAGCTTAGCTTCAAGCCTTGTGAACTCCACCTCACACTGGAGTTTTCTTGTGGTCCATGTCAGTCTGTAAGTTATTCAAGGATTCCTACTTGAAATGCCATCCATGGTGATCTCTGGGAATTGCACATCAGGTCAGAGGAATATTTTAGAGACCAACCTATTATTAGCAAATCAGATACTGACTACACAAAAGCTTTCATTAAAATTAAAGAACTGCCTCTGCTGTGCTCTTTCCCCTTTCAGTTCTTTCCTTGTTTAACTTTTGCCCCAACTTTGTTATGCAAGCTTACTTTGTAGGGCTGTGCCAGTTGTGGCTCTGGGACCAAGTGTTCCTTTTTCAGGCAGAGATGTTTCATCTGGAGCCAGACTTGACTTTTCTTGCAGCCATAATGTAAGCATGAAAATATGAAAATGAACAGCACAAATAAGGTTTTATGGCTTTCTCCAGTGACGTTGGAAGCCGGGAAAGGCAATAACAGAATTTAATCTTTCATCCTCCTTTCTTATTAACTTGATTTCAATTTCTCTTCCAGAATAAATAATTGACAAATTTCTTCATTAGTGTGGAACTGGAGGAAGTGTGGTCATTTTGGCTAAGTCATGTCAGTACTGTTCTTCCCTGGCAGTTCTGCTTTGTGGAGTTTAGTGTTGGGTTTGCAATTTCTACCAGGCTATATGGAAAAGACTAAATAAAGAAGGTGATGAGGTTGCTGTGTAGGGGTCCAAGAACAGATATCGTAGGTCAAGGCTGAGGTGTGATGACAGAGATGAGCTCAAGACCAAATTGTGCATGCACTGGCTATACTCATGCTCGGGGGTGCAGTCCATTCTCCAAAGTGGAAAAACACAAGAAAACTACCAGAAATAGTGAAGTCTTCCACAAATTAAAAGCAGTCATATTCTTCCTAGACTTTAGGATTCAAAGCATTAGGACCTATTTAGCAATCTAATTGCAAATTAGATTAGAGAGCAGAGACACATATACACATTCCAAAAGGGGAACACAAGATAATTTTGAGAAGGCATAGTGAGGGCCAGCCTGTAGCAAAATTATATGATTACTTTTGGCATCCCCAACTTCTCTGTCCTACCATCTTATCTTGCTTCTAGAGTCTTATGACTCCCTACCCTTGCCAGGGCCTTCCAACTCCACCCATTTAGTGAGATGGTGGATTCTTGCTAAAACAGAGATGCTTCCAGGAGAATGCCAATTTACACGTAAATATCACCCTCATTTTGCGTTCTATTCCAATGATGTACAAATGTGCATGCATACTTAGAATAATTTGGGAAGCCTTTCAAAATGCCAATCTATTCCCTTCCCTTCTCACTTTCATCCAAGGATACAGGGCAGTAAAGGGGCGGCAGTACTATGAGAATATGGTGGTGGGAGGCAGCCTGATGGCTGAGGGACAAAGTGGGAAGATGTAGAGGTCACAGATGGAGAAGGCAGCTGGAAGGCTGTGCATTGGTTGCTTTTAGCAAATAAGCTAATTGAGAAAATGGGTAAATATATTGAGGATAGTCAATTGATATTTCTCACCATCCGAGGCAAGATCTTCAAACGTGGAAATAGGGAAGGCCAGAAAGATCCTGAGGTGTTGGACTGAAGCTGTAAATAATGGTATGAAGTAATGAATTCTTACATACACACACACACACACACACACACACACACACACAGACAGGTATAGAAATAGTTTGAGCATACCATGTCCCCAGATCTTGATTTTTACACTCTTCCTCCACTCAAAGGAGCAGGGCTCCTTAGAAGAATGGCTGACTATAGGGCTAGGGTAAGGAAAGAACCAGATGAACCTGAATCATCTTGTTGTGACCAAAAGTAATGCTCAAAGAATGATGGGGATATATCAATAGGACAAATAAGTCAACTTGAAGAGCTCCCACTAGCCAAATCTAGGAAAACTAAAGCATCAAATAAATAAGGAAAACACTGGATTGAAACTCAGTGAATAAAATAATAATCCGTAAGTTCACACTGATATAAATAAATGTGTAAACAAACAAATGAAGGAAAAGAAGTGGTTCTTCCTTACATTATAGTTCCAACTATTAAGTGTACAAATTTGATGTATAGTATATTGGTGTAATATTGGACTGTCTCCCCACAAAATACTAATTGAATACAAAAGAAAAGTGGTGACTTTGCAGTGGAGAACATGGCAGACATTTGGCCAGATGATCAAGATTAACATTACAAATAGTGGGACAAGCCATAGTTAGCTTCTGAATGTGACATGCTGAGAAGAGCATAGCAGCTTTTCTCCAATTTTTCTGCCAAGAATGCATGGCTTGTGTCTAAGGAAACATCCGACTGATCCAAATGGAGGGTCATCCTAGTGAATGAAAAGTCTGTCTCTTTAAGACTGTCAAGTACACAGAGCCAGGGAAAGGAAAGACTGTTCCAGACTGAAGGAGAACAATGAGACGATGGGTGTCCCTAGGGAAGAATGAGAAAAGAGACATTCAGACAGTTGGAGAAATTTGAATGGGGTCAGTGGATTGGAAGGTGGTGTTGTGCTGATGTTGATTTTTGATTGGGACAGTGGTCTGATGGTTTCACAAAAGAGTGTTCTTGTTTTGTGAAAGTAGACATGGAGTATTTAGGAGTCATGAGTCATGATGTTGGAAAAAAGACAGACTGTCTCTCTCTGTACACATACATACACGTACACACATAAACATATACACATACATATACATATATGTCATATATATTTATACACAGATAAGCAAATAAAAACTATGTATTTCTCTATTAATAACTTTATAAATATACTTTACAATTATACCTGTATGTGTGTTAGTTACTAAAATTAGCATAGATATATAAAGCTCTTGGACATTAATGGAGAAATGAAATCATAACTTCTGAAATTTTTTCCATCTTTACTTGTCATCATTTGCATCAAATGCACACAAGATATCATGGACCCATTTAACTTCCTCAGAGTTCATGAAATTCCCCTTTTTGGTCATCACATTAGAATGAAAATTTGTGACACCAAACTAGTCATTTATTTAAAGATTTTCTTTTTTTCGGAGAGAGAGAGAGTATGTGTGTGTGTGTGTGCGTGTGAGTGGGGGATAGGGGCAGAGGGAGAGACTCTTTAAGCAGACTCCTCTCTGGGTGCAGAGCCTGATGTGGGGTTTGATCTCACAACCCTGAGATCATGACCTGAACCAAAAACCAAAAGTCGGATTCTTAACTGACTGAGCCATCCAGGTGCCCTTCATTTATACCAGTATTTTAATAATCCTTCAAAGCCACAAGTAGCAGTCATTCACGTAGTATTTAATGAGCACTTACTATGTGCCAGGCCCTGTTCAGGTGCTTGCACGCATTGTGAACAAGTAAGATCCCCCGCCTTTGTGGTGTTTCTATGTTAGATGGTGACTTCTGTGTGCTGTCTATGGCATAAGGACAATGGTCATCTGGTGGATACCAGATCATGAAGTTGTGCCCACACCATAGCAGTGTTAACACACACTGTGTTTATTCTGACTGAAAATGGAAACCGTTCATACTGTGCCTACTGGCGAAATCTTTCCACAACACCAGGCCATTGAGAAGCTCTTTTATAACATAACTGTGTTCCCTCAGTGATCTGCATGGACTATACCTCTTTGGGCCATGTTGCACACAGGTGACTTTCAAAATTGTCCAAAACTTTTCAGCACCAGCTCTCCCCTGAGAGAGCCACATGCTCTTGTGTGTCTGAGGCAAATATATGTTTTCTGGACTGGAAATCAGAACCCTGTGTCTCCATTCTTGTGAATTCCAAACATGTGGGCATGAAAGAGGTGAACACAAACCCTGACTTCTGTCTTTACCTGATTGTGGCTCTGACAGGCTCCGCTGACGAGGCTTAATGTGTTACCAATCGAAGAGAAGCTGAATATCTAGGCCTTGGACCCTGGAGGGAGACTGGGCATGCCAAAATGCTTCCTCTTCTCTGGGTCAGCTTTGGTAGAAACCCCAGCCTTGGCCTTGAGCCCGACGTCCCCCTGCCTGCCCTGGCAATGATCCCAGCCTGACCTGGCTGAGCTTTCCTCCCTCTGCTATGAAATGCAGGTTAGGGAGGCTGGGGCAGGCCAGAGGGGTGAGCGGCTCTGCTAAAATTTCTTTTACCACAGTGTAGACATTGTGGTTTTGTTGGAATCACATTTAGGTTTATGTGCATTTGGTTTTATGAAATACCCAGGGCCATTTGCCCAGGAGTGAAATGAGTTGACCCAGCTTGGCCACAAATGACATTCTGGTTAGAGATAAGCTCCTGCAGGGAAGGGAAAGCCTTTCTCTAATGTTAAAAGTTCTCAAGGGGACAGCGTGGTGAGGGAGAAACAACACGAGGACCTAGGTTCCGCCACCGCTCTGCTGCCAGTCAGCTGTGTTACCAAAGGCAAGCCACTTGACCTCTCTGTGCCTGTTTCCTCATCTCTAAAATGCATGGGGGGTGGAACTGGTGTCCTCTTAAACCCCCTCCAGCTCAAACACTCTATGATTCTATGCAGGACTGCTTATATAATTGCAGGGTCCAGAACAAAAATGAAAATGCAGAGCCCCTTGTTTAAAAAATATTAAGAATTTAATGACAGCAACAGCAGAACATTAAGGGATGCATACGGTCGTTCTAGCACAGGGCCCATGAAGCCTTGATTCTGTGGGTGTCCCCATCATTACCCTTCATTGGTTACATTTGAAGGAGCATCTGCTTGATATAGTAGGAAGCACATGGGCTCTGTCATCAGAAAGACTCGGTCCGGGAGCCTGGGTGGCTCAGTCGGTTAAGTGTCTGCCATCAGCTCAGGTTATGATCCCAGGGTCCTGGGATCGAGCCCTGCATCGGGCCTCTCTCTCTCTTCCCCGCTTGTGCGCTCTCTTGCTCTCTCTGTCTCTCGATCTCTCTCAAATAAATAAATAAAATCTTAAAAAAAAAAAAAAAGAAAAAGGAAGAAAAGACTTGGTCTTCCATGTTGGTCCTGTGTACTAGTGTGTGATCTTGGCTTACTCATGTAACCGCTGCTTGCCTCAGTCTCCCCATGTGTGAAACAGACAGAGCGCCCCCCACCCCAGCAGGCCGGTTGTCAGGGATAAAGACCCTCGCAGAGAGCACGCAGGAGGGGTTCAGAAAGCAGCACCCCCAGTGCTTCAAGGTGCCATGTGTTCACACGGAACGGAATTCCATCTGAAGGATGGTTTTGTGGACCTACAGCTTTTCAAAGCAAGGTTATGTGCTGTTAGAAAGACAGTCAGATTCAAAACAGACTTTATTTTTGTCAAAAAAAAAATGTCACAAGTGGTTTTTTACAGTAACTGCATCTGTGGCGTTCTGCTTTCTGGACCACACACTCTTGGATTTAGAAAGACATTCTGTTCCCAACTGTAAATTATCTCCTGGGCCCCTTACTTTTTGCACTCAGTTCCCTGTCCTCCCACTCTATCCCCTGCTATTGAGGACTGCACACAGCTTCCAAGAAAACCATCTGAGTTTCACATTTATTTCATGGCTATTATTCTTGTTTGCTTTCCTTCATGTGCCTGCACACGAGCAGTCTTTCCCTGTTCCTGTGCAGCCAGAGATGACTAGCCTTGCCTTGGGTCTCTCTCTGCTCTACTTAATCCGCCCAGCACAGGTCAGCTTCTGCCGAGGAGGGAATTCCACTCATTCATTCCTATGCTCATTCTTCCCACCCTTCACCCACTCAACATTTTTTCCAGCACATACATGCTCTGGCCATGTTGCCACGTGCTGGGAATATAGAGATGAATTAGGACTTTTGAGTAGCTCCAGAGGTAATGGGAGAGATAGATGAGTGAACATAAAACCCCAGATACAGGGTAAATGCCTTTGTAGGGATTGCAGGGATGGGGTGGGGGAGAGAGGACTCCCATGAGTTTAGTTTCCACCTGGGTAAGTCAGAAAAGGGAACCTTTTGAGCTGGGTCTTGAAGTAGGAGTAGGAGTTTTCTAGGAAAAGATATGTCCATCTGAAAGCAACCCTGCAACTTCACTGCTGCTTTGCCACAGCCTTTAAGTCATCCCTTGACATTTCCCTGAGACATCTGTCTGAGGGTCACCCTGGGGAACTGCAGGTTCACACACAGGACAGGACCTGACACACATTCTACCATCTTGCTCTAGTGGACGAGAATGTCTAGAGGTGAGCACCCTCCACTCTCCTCTTTACCTTGGTGCTGTGGTGCTTCATTCCTTCCCCTTTTCCTTCCTTTTCTCTCAGGGGAAGATGTCCTTCCTCCTTCCAAAGGCAGCTCTTTCTCAGGGACTCCAAGCCAATATTGACAGAAAGAAATGAGAATAGAATTTTTCAGAGTGAAGAAAACAATTTCAACAACTGGGTAAAGATGGGAAAGTACCATACATGTTTGGAAGATAGCGAACAATCCAGCTTAGCTGAAGCTATCTTGTCTAAATTAATCTACTTGATGAGTATGAAAATCTACATATTCCTTTAGGGAAATATATAGTAAATGACATAACTTAGGACTTTGGCTTATGCTTCAACAAAAACGTTTATTTGAGTGCTTTATGTTTTTGTTAGGGGATGTACACACATACACACACACACACATATATGCACACATGAGATCATGAAGAGGGAGAGGAAATTAAGTTGGCATGGATTGTAAGGGAAATAATGCAGATAGATAGCGTTTGATATAGGCCTTCAACAAAAGCACAATCTTTCAATGAAAAAGGGAAAAGTAGGGTATTTTGGGTAAATGGAACAGGAAGAAATTGTGTGTGAATACATAGTGTGTGTGACTGCATGTGTAGTGGGGTATGGTGTGTGAAAACATGTTCATAGAAGGGTAAGTTGTCTCATGGGCTAGAGTAGTGGTTCTCAAAGGAGGTGAGGTCGTTATCCCTGGTGGTTCTCTATGGGGGTGATTTTATGTCCCAGGAAACAGTTGGCAATGTCTTTGGACATTTTTTGATTGCCAAGACCTTGAGGGTGGGGTGCTACTTGCATTTAGTGGGTAGAAGTCAGGGTTGATGCTAAATGTTTCTATAATGCACAAAATAGCCCTTGACAACCAGGAATTATCCCATTTGAAATGTCAGCAGTGCTGAGACTCAGACATCCTGGGGTAGAATATGGCAGTCCTAGAAAGAAGTGACAAGAGATGAGGTTGGGAAGATAGATTAGTGTTAATTTGTGAAAGGTCTTAAATGCCATATATTATAATGGAGTTTTCTAGAAAAGCAAGTTTCATTTTTATTCATTTGATTGGTTGCATTTTACTCAATGATACTCATTTATAATATGGTTCAATTAAGTGATGTTTACAAGTAATACAGAGAATTTTCTGCACAAAATTCTATTAACTAAAGCTTTGAGATCACTTGAACAATGATTTCTTACAGAAAAGTGTTCATTCCTGTCCCCTCACTCATTGCCAGCTAGATTCCTTTGTCTCCTGCCACTCCCTCCTCACCTCCCCCTAAGGTGTCCAGGGTCACCTGGGCCCATGAAGTACAGGGTTGAACTCAGGGTAAACTGTGAACCCGGCCCCTTTGTCGCTGTGAGTTAACTGCTCACTTTTTTAGAGTTACTGTTAGGTATGGGCTTTCAAGAAAGATGGGCTCTGATCCAGGACTAATACTGGATGTTTGTGAACAGAAGTCTGAGGATCACTTTTCTAAGCCTTATTTATATTGGAAAAGCTGAGTTCATAGTCTCCTCACTTAATTCAGTACTCCCCCCCCCTCTTGTATATGAATCCTTGATCCATCCCCAGAATTGGATGCTGGATCTACTCCATTATTAGGAAGTTGGTAATGAGCTGGGACTTACTTAGGAAACACAGAACTTCCAAGCCCTGGTGCCAACCTTCTAAAATCAGGTTCTGCCCAGAAAGTATTTCCCAAAATATGGGGGGCCCCAGAAGCTTAAGGGCAGGCAGACTCTTCATTCAGATCAAAGATGACTGAGTACTGAAGACTGTGTACTAGTGCTTTTCCAACCGTGGAGGCCAGAGAACATTTGCAAGTGCTAGAGTTTTTGATGGCACACTTTAGGGGATTAAATTTTATCTACTGTTGTCACCCCACTATGATGGTTTTCATTCGTTGAAGTTAAAAGGATACAACCTACATGCCCAGAAAGGAAGAAAGATCATTAAATATAGAGTCAGACAATTCCTTCACCCTTCTGCTCTGAAAGTGTATGCTCCAGGGTAGGGCTGCCGGTAAAATACAGCATGCTCGGTTATTTTTGAATTTCAGATAAATAATGAATATTATTATAGTATTGATGTGTCCCCTGATAAGTTCATTTATCTGAAATTCTAATTTAACTGAGAATCCTGTATTTTTATTTGCTAAGCCTGGCAATCCTATCCCAGGGAGAAAATGAGAGGGCAGTCTTCTATTTTATTCAGTCAGTATCTGTGTGCACACACTTCTCAGGGGCAGCCTGCCTCTCTGAATATTATTGCTGTTGAAGATGTACTTCACATGGGCCCTTGACCCAAGACAACTACCTCACCTAAGGTTCTCCTGAAGAAATCCTAGTCTGCTTTAATGCTGGAGGTGGAGAAAAGGCTGCCTGGAGAGGGTTTACTCAGAGATACTGGTCTCTGATGTGGGAGATTTCTGAAGCATTTTCTTCATTTGACAGATAATAATTGAGCCCATTTAGTAAGAAAAAGGAACTAAGTAAGAAATACTTAGTAAGGAAAAGGAACCGAGTCACTTCTTGTTAAAACAAAGGGTTCATTCCTGTTTTCATGATGCTTACATGCTTATGAGGGTAGAGTTTTAATACTAATTTTAATATCCTTAATTTTTATCCCAGAGTAGACCTGAGTTAGATGTGACTCCATGTGTTGGCTTTGTCACACTTTAGCTTCCTGTTACTATTTGAATACATATGCATATCGCCCTGGTCATGTTTTCTTATGTACTTCTAGGGCAAAATTCTTGCTATGTGGCATCTTTCACAGCAGATTTTATGAGAATACATAGTGATATATACTGATACAAAAAGGAAAGCTTTTAGGAGCATGACTGTCCTGGGCACTTTTTGTTTCTTGGCTGTGTGCATGTGTGTATGTGTGTTTGTGAGTATATCTGGGCGCACAGATGGAGAGTCTCTTAAAAATGCTGGATGTAAAAAGACTATCTCCTTTCTGAGTGAAACTTAATTAAAAAACAAAACAAAACAAAAAAAACCATTTTCTTGACTAGTTTAGTTGCAAAAGCAAACACATGGAAGATTCCAGTAACGACTTCTTGCGCAGGAAAGATGGCCGCTGCTCAGAGCCTGGGTGAGGAGCAGACACTGAAATGTGGCTTGGCTCAGTCCCCTGGCAGAGCATGAGGGTGTTATGTTCCATTAGAGGCCCTGGTACTTTCTCAGAAACCTGCCGAATCAGGCACAGGCTTGCTAGCAGCCACAACCGAAGGATCCTACTGACCCATGCCCAGTTCTCAGGAGGTAACTGGCAAGAGAGAAGAAAGCAAAACAAGCAACCAAATCCCTATGCACCTTATAAATCTGACTTGGAAATTTTGCTTCAAGACTGTCAAAAAATAGTAATAATGATTCCTAGGCCAGTTCTTGGGCATTTAGTCTTTAACGTAGAAAAAAATACATCCAATTATCTATCAACTTGTTTTTTAAGTCTAGTCATTTCCAGGATCAGATGACTCTGGTCCTTGAAAATAAACTTAAGTTATGGACCCCTGGCCAAAGCAAAGCCTTCGGGTCACTCTTCAGGAGCCACACCTTGAAATCACGTGCATCTCCTTTCCCTGTGAGACGTTTCCCTGATTATCTGAATCTCCACTGCCAGGGAGAAGTTGATTTGTCTCCAATCTGTCTGAGGTTGTGGAGCTAGGTTTCCCTTCCATGAATGGAATGTGGATTAAGTTCCTCTGCTTGGCTTCTAATGAAGCCAGAGTGAGCGAGAGAGAGTAATCTGGATATGGCCTTTTGCTGCCCTCTGGTGGAAAAGGTGGGGACTGAACTAGCCATAAAGACTGTTCTTGAGCAAACACTATTAAAGTGTCCATGCCCAGGTCCACCGGGAACAATTACACCTAAAGCTGTTAAGTTAAACTAAAATGTGAATCTACATGTCACAGTAGAAAGCGATATTAAATAAATGGAGTTTGAAAGGTTTCTCTATGACAGTCTTCTTTCTCAGTAATGGGACTTGAATTCTACCCTCCTTTACTTCTGTTTGCTAAGAACTTGTTTCTCACTTTTCTCTCTAAATTCTTTTTCCCCCCCTTCAACCATTATTTCATGTATCTTGAGACAGTTATAAGAATATTATAAGGAGTAATCTTCAAACATTTTTAAAAAATGAAAACCAGCATTTGAATGAGAAAAACTAATTCTTACACATTCCAGATCATAAACTGGGATTTATACCTATATGTTCAGATCAAAATCCAAACCAAAATTCACTTCCAGAATTTGAATGAATCATGTTAGTTTTATACCTTCTGAGAGTCCCTCAATGCAAGCGAGAGGCTGTCTTTTTAAGACTTTTGCATGCAAATTGCACTTTGTTTATTTCTAAATAGGCTCCCTGCCCAGCATCCAGCATGGAGCCCAACTCCAGGCTTGAACTCAGGACCCTGAGATGCAGACGTGAGGTGAGATCAAGAGTTGGATGCTTAACCAACTGAGTCACCCAGTCGCCCCTGCAAATTACATTTTGAAAGAGACCACGACTTTTTTTTTTTTAAGTCCTAAAAATGCCAAAATTCTCAAAAAGTATAGACAGATAGAAGCATGCACTTCACATTTAAATCTAGGACAGAATACATTTTAGAATCAGGAAAATTTTTGGAGTCTAGTGTGTGGGATATTAACATATTATGCATATAAGTGTATGGTTGACCTTTCAAATGTGTTCCAGTGACTTCCAGAGCTATTATGTTGTTTTTGTTTTTTTTTGAATGAAGAAACTCTTCATGCTAGGCTAGTATTTGGTTCTATGGAAAGGCTTATTTACTTATGAATTAACTCAGTATATATTCAGCAAGCATTTCCTGAGCACCCATGTGCCAGCAGGATGGAGGATATGTACCTTCTGCCTGGAGGTGCTTACAGAACTGAGTACCAGTATCTCAAGAACAAGACCAACTGTGGTCAGGATCATGAGAGAGGCAGAGATGAAGTGACATGGAAGTTCAGAGTTGGAAGAGATTAATGCCAACCTTTGGAGCAGGCAAAACGAGGGGCGCCTTAACTGGGAATTAAGGGATGAATAGGATTTGGACATAAAATTATTCCACATGGCAGAAATTTGGAAGTTTCTTTGAAAGGAATAATTTTCCTTAGAAAATAAATTATGGACTGCTAATGAATTCCATGGAAATAAACTTTCACCCATTCAGGTGACTTTGTGAATTGACTGTCAATTCTTGATCGACTTCTGTCCTTTACAAAGAGATTTCTGCTTTCCTCCTCAAAATACTCTCTCTCTCCTGACCAAAAGCAGTAAAACAAGAGAGGAGGTAGCCATTTTATCCCATCTCTCTGTCTCTATCTTTTCTGTAAGTCACCGGTGCTACTCATTTGATATTTAGCATATGCCGGATACTCTGCCAGATACCAGAAGGCAACAATTAAACAAGCATACCTGATCCTTCGTCTGAAAAGGCATTTACTGGATGGAGATAGCCAAATAAGCAATGGAACAGAAATTCTTAGTGTACAGTAAGAAAACCATACACCCACAGAGGTCAATAACCTGCCTTCTGGTTTAAGGCAGTCTGGATTAGAATGTGGGCTCAATTGAATATAGTCGATCATGTGACCTTGGGCTACTTACTCAACTTCTTTTCACTCCAAATTTTTTTTAAGATTTTATTTATTTATTTAGAGAGAACATGAGTAGGGTGGGGGAGGAACAGAGGAAGAGAGAGAATCTCAAGCAGACTCCATGCTGAGTGGGCAGCCTGCACAGAGCTCAATCTCATGACCCTGTGATCATGCACGACTTGAACTGAAATCAAGAGTTGGACGCTTAGCTGACTGAGCCACCCAGGCGCCCCTTCATTTTAATATTTGATAGAAATATATTCCTAGCTTACCTAACAGTCTAAGCAATTGTTTCTGGTGTACAATGACTTCCCTTTAGGCAAAAATTTCACCTTGTGAGTCTGCCATCCTCTAGGGCATCATCCTAACTGCTGAACAGGAAAAAGAGAGTGTGGAAGAGGCATAGTTACTTCTTAAAGACACTAGTCTGGGGATAGCATCCATTGTTTAAAACTCAGTGACATGGTCACCCTGAATTCCAGAGCAGCTGGGAAGAGGAGGTCAGCTGTACATCCAGGAATAAGAGGAGAACATGGATCTTGTACAGCTAGCCATCTTTGATACATGGTTTGTATATCACGTGATGAGTTTCAGGCTTTATCATGGAATTAATATGCCATTGGTAGCAAAGGAGTAAAATGATCATATTTTTAATTTTAGAAAAGCAATTCTATCAGCAACAAGGAGAATGGCTTGGCTGAGATAACCATATGGAGAGAAATGTTATTCAGTCAAACACAGGAAGAGGTTCAAGGTTTCAGGGAGGAAGGTAGGAGGTGAGTTCAGTTTGGGACGTGTTGTTGAATATGAAATGCTTTGGCATCATCAAGGGGAAAATACAGATACATGCTCTAGTTACCTTCTCTGAAGCCTGAAGCTCAGGAAAGAAATCTGAGCTGCAGATGGGGATTTGTATTTTCATCTTCTGGATGTAGCCATGGGAGCATGTAGAGAACACCATATCCAAGGAATGAGTAGAGGGAAAGAGCCTGGCAAAGGTCACTGAGTGGGAGCATCCCAAGCAAGAAGGAAAAATAGCAGAATGTAATGTCAGATGCCACCGGAAGAAATTATTTCAAGTAGGCAGTGGTTGATAGTATGCAAGCAAGACATTGGATATTTTGAAAAAGAAGCCGTGTAAATGTGCTGGTTATTCTGTTTATTTACCCTTCTCTCCCCTTATCTGTGCCCGAGGCTGAGCCCTGTAGACTTTATCACTTGAGTTCCTTTACTCTCTGGCTTCCAATGGGGGTTTGGTCAATGGCAGATCAGAAAGCAGACAGGGCAAGATATTTTCCTCCATTCTCTTCCTGTTTCGTGTCTGGTCTCAGGAAGTAGGTGCACTCCACCTTAACCTCAGTTCCCAGCAGTGTCCTGTTCTCCCTGGTTCTAGTTCTTATTGTTCTACTTCCAGTTCTGTCTCTTCAGCTCCAGGAATGATAACGGCTTACAACTGTCCCTACTCTCTGAGCACATCACCATTACATGGTTGTTGCCTAATCTCTGTAAGTAGCCTCTTCTTTTGAACCA
Organism: Mellivora capensis; assembly: GCA_004024625.1. Lineage (NCBI taxonomy): Eukaryota > Metazoa > Chordata > Mammalia > Carnivora > Mustelidae > Mellivora > Mellivora capensis. The sequence goes on along the minus strand of PISX010002887.1, from coordinate 56,614 downwards.
TCTGGAGTGGATTCCACTTCCTTCTGACATACATATTGATAAAATAGTTAGCAAGAAGTCAGAAACCAAACTGTCATGGGTTGAAGACTGAGTACATGGTCAAGAAGGAGTTAAACTTTCAAGGAGTTTGGCCATGGAATTAATTTCTCCCTCCTTTCATTGTGAAAGGAAGGAGTGAGTGGACAACCTGTATAAACACCCTGAAGTGGAGGGAGGAGTTTGTTCTTTCCAAGATGGAAGACTTGTTTATGTTTAAGTGCTGATGAGAAAGAGCCAATAGAGAAGGGCATATTGTTGATGTTCAAGAGTAGGGGGTTCATCTATCGCCTGAAGTGTATGAGAAGGCAGAAAGATTTGAGACATAGAACACAGACGGGAGACTTGCCTGAGGTGAGGGGAGGATTGCCTTGTCCAATGTAACTGGAGGACTAGAAGATGGGATGGGTGGGGGGAGGACAAGTAGGTTTATAGGTTTGGCATTTGGAAGTTGAGAGAGTTCTTGTCTAAGGACTTGTTTTTTCCTGTAATCACAGAAAATTCAGAGAACAGAATTGATATAGGGGTAGGTATTTGCCAGGCAAATGCAATAGAAATATAATGAGGTGAGAGAGTTGGGAACATTGACAAGTAATAGACTGGGAGAACCTAAGCTGTATACAAATCAGGGTGAAAGGGAGAGAGAAGAGTTAAGGACTGGTGCTTCAGGGATGTTTAAGATCAGATTTGTAAGGAGTAACTAGAGTAAGAAAGTTGAAAAGACAGGAAGCTAATGTGACAAACAGAAGTGTCTGAATTTATGATTGCAGAAATGGAACAATTGTGGATGACAATAAGATTTAGGACATGACTCATGAATGTATGACTGAAATGAAGTGAATGTGAAGGTCACTGGAGATGAGGACAATAAGGTAGCTGGGATGTTAGAGGACTTGGGATGGAAAGGAACTAGGGTATTCAAGATCACTACTTCAAAGAAGTAAAAGTGAATGGGAAAGCATCTCTTCCACATTTTGGGGGTCCTTAGAATTCTCCTCATCATCATAATCTATGTCTGCCTCAGAATCCTGGATCTCATACGATCAGGCCAGGCCTAGAAATTAGCTTTGCAACACTTCCTCCCTCCAACTACATCAGGGGCTCACTGCCAAGAGAGGGCCAGCTCCTGCTTTCCACCCAGTGGAAAAACTGGTTCTGGGGCTATGGCAGGGTACAAGCTCCCACTCTGCCTACTGGGGCTTCCAGCAGGGGGAGGGGCAACACAAGCTGAGGAAAGATGTGCTCCTGCTACCATCCTGACTGTGGAAAGCACTTCCCTCTAACAGTCCTGGGATTCATAGTTGGCCTCTATAGGACCAACAGCAGGGACGGCATATATGTTGAAGTCAAGTACCTTTGTAGAGCTGGTTCTGGATTCTAATCATTACCCTTTTTAATAATTTTATAGGGGAATGCATGCAAACAATGGACTTAGAAATGACTCTTCTAAATTAAAGATTTCTGTATTAAAATTGCATTGGCTTCTCAATACCTCAGAAAATGGAGTGGCAAAAATAATGCTATCAATGAACATTTTTTTCTTTATATTTCTATGAGGTTCTAGGAGTTGAGATAGAAGATTGACTTGTCAGCAGTGTTCCTTGCTAAGAGTGCTTTGTATTTGCAATTTAGATAGTTTAATGTTTAAAAATATTATTTAGCATGTTATAGAGGTCATTGGGTTCATTGAACATACTTCTGAAAGTAAAAAGAAGAGAAAATGAAACTTCTGTATTCTCACCAATCAGAAATGACTATTACTAATATCCTGGCATCATTTTCACTCCAGATACACATCTTTTTTTGCCTCTTCCCCAGTTTAGAGTCATATTCTATAGAAAGTTTTATAATCGCTTTTATTCACTTAATATAATGTGGGCATTTCCCTGTGTCATTACACATCTTTAAAAAAGGATTGTGGCACAGACTTTTAGCTGTTCCCCAAAACCCATTTCCTTCTTCTTGGTCATGTGCTGGACTACATTTCCAGGGCTCTCTTGCACTCAGGTGTAGCCAATGGAATACGAGTCAGTGTGGTATGTGCCATTCCTGAGCAAATGCTTTCATGATGAAGGTGTGTTTCCTTTATGTTATCTATTCCCCCTTCTTACGGCAAGATGCAGATGATAAGGCCCTAGGGGAATTCAGAGTCAAAGGGGGTAAGGAGCCCAAAATTCTCAATAATCATGTATTGGATACATTGTGGATGAGAATAAACATCTTTTGTGTTTGAAGCATTGTATTTTTGGATCTGTTTGTTATAGTAGTTTTGCCTACCCTGTTTTTCATCTTATGATAATTTTTCATTTTTTGAAATTTAAAATTGTAATTTATTTTATTTTTACTAATTTTTGAAATTTGAATATAGTTGACATATGGTGTTACATTAGTTTCAGGTGTATGACATAGTGATTCAACATTTGTTTACGTTATGCTCACCACAAATATAGCGTTTTGATAGATGGTCACCATACAACACTATTAAAATATCATTAACTATATTTCCTAGGTTCTACCTTTTATTCCTGTGACTTATTCATTCCATTAACTGGAAGCCTGCATCTGCCACTCCCCTTAACCCATTTTTCCCATTCCCCGCCTCCTTCCCCTCTGGAAACCATCAGTTTGTTCTCTGTATTTATAGGTCTGATTTGGCTTTTCATTTACTAATTTGTTTTTTTAGAGTCCACACAAGTGAAATCATATGGTATTTGTATTTCTTAGTCTGCCTTATTTTACTTAGCATAATTCCCCCTAGGTTCATCCATGTTGTTGCAAATGGCACAATCTCATCCTTTTTAAAGGCTATGTAATATTCTAGTATGTATGTGTATATGTGTATTGTGTGTGTCTATGTATATATATATATTTATATATCACATCTTCATTATCTTTTCATCTACCAATAGACCCTTGAGTTGGTCCCCTAAATTGGCTGCTATAAATAAACCTGCAATAATTATCAGGGTGCATGTCTTTTGAATTAGTGTTTTTGTTTTCCTTGGGTAAATTCCCAGTAGTGGAATATATTGTATGGTATTTCTATCTTTAATTTTTTGAGGAACTTCCATACTGTTTTCCACAGTGGCTGCACCAATTTACATTCCCACCAACAGCGCACATCCTTTCTCCATATCTTTGCCAACACTTTTTATTTTTTATTTTTTTTTAATTTTAGTCATTCTGACAAGTCTAAGGTGATATTCCATTGTGGTTTTGATTTGCATTCCCTGATGAGTGATGTTGAGCACCTTTTCATGTGTCTGTTGGCCATTGGTATGTCTTCTTTGCAGAAATGTCTATTCAGGTCCCCCACCAATTTTTTTTAATTGGATGGGTTTGTTTTTTTTTTGATGTTGTATAAGTTCTTTATATTTTTTGGATACTAACCCCTTATCAAATATGTTATTTGCAAATATCTTCTCCTGTTCAGTAGGTTGCCTTTTTGTTTTGTTGATGGTTCCCTCTTCTGTGCAAAAGCATTTTATTTTGATGTAGTCCCAATAGTTTATTTTTTGCTTTTATTTCCCTTGTCCCAGGAGACACATGTAGAAAAATGTTTCTATGGCTGAAGAGAAATAATGGCCTGTGCTCTTGACTAGGGTTTTTATGGTTTCAGGCCTCACATTGAGGTCTTTAATCCACTTTGAGTTTAGTTTTGTGTATGGTATTAGAAAAATGGTCTAGATTTCATTATTTTACATGTACCTGCTCACTTTTCCCAGCACCATTTATTGAAGAGACTGCCTGTTCCCCATGGCATATTCTTGACTTTTTTGTCCTAGATTAATTGGCTATATAAGCATGTACTTATTTCTGGGCTCCCTGTTCTGTTCCACTGAGCATGTGTCTATTTTTGTGCCAGCACTACACTGTTCTGATTACAACTGGTTTGTAATATATCTTGAAATCTGGAATTGTGATAACTACAGCTTTGTTTTTCTTTCTCAAGTTTGTTTTGGCTCTTTGGGAGCCTTGTGTGGTTCCATATAAATATTAGTATTATTTGTTCTAGTTCTGTAAAAAATGCTGTTGCTATTTTGAATCTGTGGATTGCTTTGGATAGTATGGGCATTTTAACAATATTAGTTTTTCTAATTCATGGAATGAATATCTTTCCATTTGTTTGTGTTGTCTTCAAGTTCTTCAATCAATATTTTATAGTTTTCATAGTATAGGTCTTTTACTTCCTTGGTTAAGTTTATTCCTAGGTATTTTATTCCTGTGGTGTGACTGTAAATGGAATTGTTTTCTTAATTTCTCTTTCTGCTACTTTATTATTATTGTATAGAAATGCTACCAATTTCTGGGTATTAATTTTGTATCCTACAAATTTATTGAATTCATTTATTACTTATAGTAGGTTTTTTTGTTTGTTTGTTTGTTTGGTGAAGGCCTTAAGGTTTTCTATGTATCTGCATGTCATCTGCAAATAGTGACAGTTTAACTTTATCTTTACCAATATGGGTGCCTCATTTTGTTTTCTTGTCTGATTGCTGTGGCTTGGACTTCCAGAACCATGTTGAATAAAAGTGGTAAGAGTGGACATCCTTGTCTTATTCCTGATCTTTGAGGAAAATCTCAGTTTTTCACCACTGAGTCTGATGTTAGCTATGCATTTTTCACATATGGCCTTTATTATGTTGAGGTATGTTCCTCAAAACCCACTTTATTGAGAGTTTTTAAAAGTCAAGAATGAGTATTGAATTTTATCAAATGCTTTTTCTGCATCTATTGAAATAATCATATGACTTTTATACTTTGTTTTGTTGATGTGTAACACATTGATTGATTTGTGAATATTGAACCACCTTTGCATCCCTGGAATAAAGCCCACTTGATCATGGTGAATTACCTTTTTAATGTATTGTTGAATGTAGTTTGTTAATATTTTGTTGAGGTCTTTGCATCTATGTTCATCAGGGATACTGGTCTGTAAGTTTCTCTTTTTTTGTGGTATTTTATCTGGTTTTAGTATCAGGGTGCTGCTGGCCTTATAGAATGTATGTGAAAATTTTCCTTTCTCTTCTATTTTTTGGAATAATTTGAGGTGAGTAGGTATTAACTTTTCGTTAAGTGTTTCTTAGAAATCACCTGTGAGTTCATCTGGTTCTGGACTTTTGTTTTTTTGGTAGTATTTTTTTTTTAATGCCAATTAAATTTTGATACTAGTAGTTGGTCTGTTTAGATTTTCTATTTCTTCCTGATGCAGTTTCAGAAGATTGTGTTTCTAGGAATTTAATCATTTCTTTTAGGTTGTCCAATTCATTGGTATACTCGTTTTTGTAGTATTCTCTTATAATCCTTTGTATTTCTTGTGGTGTCACTTGTTACTCCTCTTTCATTTCTAATTTTATTTATTTGGGTCCTTTCTCTTTTTCTCTTGATGAGTCTGGGTAAAGGTTTATCAATTTTATTGATCTTTTCAGAGAACATCTCTTGGTTTCATTGTTTTTTGTTTTGTTTTGTTTTTTAGTCTCTATGTCATTTATTTCTGCTCTGATCTTTATCTTCTTCCTTCTAATCACCTTGGACTTTGTCTTTCTTTTTCTACTTCCTTTAGGTGTAATTTTAAATTGTTTATTCGAACTTTCTCTTATTTTTTGAGGTTGGCCTGTAATGCTATATATTTCCCTCCTAAAACTGCTTTCACTATGTCCCGAAGATCTTTGGACTGTTGCGTTTTCATTATCATTTGTCTCCATGTATTCTTAAATTTCTTCTTTGATTACTTCATTGATTCATTGGTTGTTTAGTACCATGTTGTGCCTCCACAAGTTTGTGTTTTTTCTAGTTGTTTTTTTTTTCTTGAGATTGATTTCTAGTTGCATACCATTGTGGTTGGAAAATATGCATGGTATGATTTCAATCTTAAATCTTGTTTTGTGGCCTAACATGTGATCTGTTCTGGAGACTGTTCCATTTGTACTTGAAAAAAAATGTTTCTTTTGTTGTTTTGGATGGAATGTTCTATGTATCTGTTATGTCATCTGGTCTAATGTGTTAATCAAAGACACTGTTTCCTTATTAATTTTCTGCCTAGATGATCTATCTATTGATATAAGTGGGGTGTTAAAGTCCCCTACTATTTTTGTATTACTATCAATTTCTCTCTTTATGTCCATTAATATGTGCTGTATGAATTAGGTGCTCCAGTGTTGGGTGTGTTGATATTTACAACTGTTACATCCTCTTGGTGGATCCATCCCTTTATCATTATGTAATGCCTTCTTTTGTCTTTTGTTACAGTCCTTGTTTAAAGTCTGTTTTGTCCCATCCGTCTTTTTTTCTTTTGCTTCCATTACATGGTAATGTTTTTCCATCCCTTCACATTCTTCACATTAGAAAGGTGGAGGTGGGGTGTAGACTGTGTCTGCCAGCCCCTCCCACCCAGAGAGTGTTCCAATAGCTCCCCTCCTGCAGCTGCCAGGTGGTAGAGTTCTAAGCTTGACTCTCTTTTAAAGCTAGTTGCTCTTTTAAACCATGGCTTTTTTCTGTGCCCCGGCATGACTGCAGCTGGTATGGGTTAAAGGACCTGGGGCTTGCTGAAGTGGCAAGTTGGCTATAGTGTCTGGACCCCGCTCAAGTCTGTGATTTCAAGGTGGAGGAGGGAAATAAACCTTGTTGTTCTCCAGATCCTCCCTCTGACTCAGAGAGTGTTCTTGCATCTTCCCCTACCATGGGAATTCTGGGGGGTCGCTCTTTCATATGCCAGTTGTCTTTTAAACCAAGGCTTTTTTTCTGTGCCCAAGGACAGATTCACCTGTCTTCAGTACTATCCCTCTCCATGGCAGTTTGCAATGTTTGGGGTGGAGTTCCCTCTGTTGGGATTTCCTTTGTTACCAGTGTCTGTCATTCTTGCTATTCTCTTTTGCCATTATCTCTATTTTTTGTTGTGCAAAAGCTGTTCAGAAGGCCCTAAGTTCTTCTTCAGGAGGAATTACTCTATGAATAGGTGTAATTTGGTGTTTTCTGTAAAGGAGGCAAGTTCAGGGTCTTCCTATGTTGCCATCTTGGACCCGAACATTACCATAATTCTTTTTTAAGATTTTATTTATTTATTTGACAGACAGAGATCACAAGTAGGCAGAGAGAGAGCAGGGGAAGCAGGCTCTCCGCTGAGCAGAGAGCCCGATGTGGGGCTCGATCTCAGGACTCTGGGAACATGACTTGAGCTGAAGGCAGAGGCTTTAACCCACTGAGCCACCCAGGCGCCCCTAGCATAATTTTTTTTTTTTTAAAGAAATGCTTCTTATTAGACTGTAGTATGTTGTTTAAAAGGGCCTCCAAAGAATGACTGATGTCTCCATGTGTCCGTGCCTCTTTGCAATGTGTCTTCACTGCTTTTTCCAATAAGAGCTGGAGTCTGCTTGCCCATTCTTTGAATCTGACTGCCCTTATGACTTGTTTTGGCCAATAGAATGTCATGGAAGTAGCATTCAGGAACTTCTGAGCCCAGACAAAACAAAGCCTGGTAACATCTGCTTTTGCTCATGGTGGATCCAGCTGCCATATAAAGAAGTGCAGATTATCCTACTAAAGAGAGTCTATATGGAGAGATAGGTACTAGAGGATGAGATGCCACATGAGAGAAAGTCATATGGAAGAGAACCAAGGTCCCAGACAATATGTGTGAGCCCAGCTCATGCCATGAAAGGACAGAGACCCAGACATCCCTTCTTACCCTCAGCCATATGAGCCATGCCAGAGAGAGTGTCAAAATTGTAAGGACATCTTGGGTCTTCTAGATCCAGTCCAACAACCTGTCACTAAGTTCTTGATTGTTAACCAGTGATAGGTAACTGAAATATGGACATTTAAATGTTTCCAAAGTTTTGTTACTGTAAATAACAGCAATGAACATCTTTTTACTGGCTTCCTTGTCTACCAAGGGAATCTATGCTGTTGAACTTGTTTAAGTCTGTAAATTGAATAAGAAGTCATGTCTCTCCATTTTGGTGCTCAAATGAGGTTTCTGGTCCCTGCTATACAGATGAAGCAATATTTCATTGGGCTTAATCTACTCAATTTCCACAGACTCTATCATCATTTAGCTACTACTTAAGATCCCTGCTAGTCAAAACAATTTGATTACCATTTTTTCCCTGTTGTCTGTTATAGTAAACGCATCAATCTTGTCTCTTATAGTTAATTGGTATCATGTGGCCTTCATTATTCTGGGAGCAGATTTCAAGTGTGGTATCTTCCTATCATCTCCCAAGCCTACAGAAGACAGCCATTACAGAGCTTTGTGAGGATACTGGTAGTACCTCATTAATATATTTCCCAGTGCCTCAGTGCAGGGAGTGACTTTTAAAAGGACATAGTTGGGGGTGAGTGGGTCGATGAGTGTAAAGATCACAGATTATATATGCATTCAATTATTCCAACCTCCCTGAGAATTTGGATTCCTCCTTCTACATCATGCCAGGAAATTGGACATCTTGCCTTTATTGAATATAAACAATATAGCTGAGTTCAAGTTTCAATCAACAAAGAAAATTGTCAGACATAATTCTAATTGCAAAAATCTCTAGCAATTTGTATGATGAGACTCATATTGACACATTTGGTCCAATCCAGTGTTTCATATTCCACCTGCTTTAGTTTAATAACCTTAAAATCCACTATTACTTCAGTTTCTGTCACTAAAAATTAGCAACACTTCACAATTATTTTGGAGTATAAACTATCTCTTTCCATGTCAAACTTTATATTTGTCTCCTGGAGTAAACTGAGATCCTACTTGAGGAATAGCTCTAGGGGATGGGAAGTGGTTGGGTGGGTCTTGAGGTTTTTATAGGGTCTTCACACAAGCTTCCTCAGCTTTTCCCAAATCAAATTGGATAATTCCTATTCCAAGTCTGAAGAGTCCTTCTTACCAATCAATGCCCTAACTCATATATATGAGACTTGAGAGTCAATAAATTCAATTTACTTTGGAATTATTCAACCAACAAAAGTAAATTTTGGGGGCACCTGGGTGGCTCAGTGGGTTAATCCTCTGCCTTTGGCCCAGGTCATGATCTCAGGGTCCTGGGATCGAGCCCCACGTCGGGCTCTCTGCTTGGTGGGGAGCCTGCTTCCCCTCCTCTCTCTCTCTGCCTGCCTCTCTACCTACTTGTAATCTCTCTCTCTCTGTCAAATAAATAAATAAAATCTTAAAAGAAAAGTAAATTTGGGGTCAAGTTCAGCCCTGCAGTTGTAAGAAATAAGTGATTCTTTCAGGGCCATCACAGAAACTCTCTGATTCTCTATGACTTGAGCAAAGAGTTAAAGACTGAGCTTGTCATTTTTTGTAGACTCTCCAGGGCACTCAGAAGCATCATTGCTACCATAATAGTCATCTAGTCCTCTTGGGGCTTCAGAAGGCATTTCATCACAATCAGCCTCAGGTAATTAAGCATGACGGTACAGTACAGCATGGATTTATCATGTCCCCTTTCCTCTTGATAAGGAGCTACTGAGTTCAAAGGCTAAAGGACATGGCCAAACCAACCTTGTTCCATTTGAGGGGCTATTTCCCAGGAATACTTCTTATTCTAAGTCTCATAATAGTCAGAATCCATTAATAAAACAGACTCAAACTACCTATTTCACCAGAGAGAATTTAACATAAGGAACTGGTTAAATAGGTGTTGAAGAACTGAAAAGCATATATGCAAAAGCAGTTACAAATCCTGGAGCTGAAAAAACAAGAGGAAAAGTTTGAGGATATCAGAATGTAGACTTTTGGAGGAAGGGATATGCAGAATTGGGACCAAGATTTTGAGCACAGAACACCATCCAGGTGCTGCTACCCTTGAGGGGTCAACAAGTTCTGCTAGTGTGTCAAAAGAGTCAGGGACTAGAACCAACTTCCGTTACCCAGGATAAAGAGCTGTTGCAGAGTGATACTGTCAGAAAGAAAGGAGCAAACAGGAAGGAACAAGTCCCTTTTCTCCTCTTTCTGCCTTTCAACATCCCTCTAGCAGTCCATGTTGATGTAACTACCAGCTGGCAAAGATGATTTGGTTTTGCACTGTCCCAGCCATAGAATCACAGAGGAAAGTATAGAAGGGTAGGACTGAAGCTGACAGGCCATACTAAGATGCATAATAGAAAGCATATATCTCTAAATATACTGTTGTGTGTGTAGAGCATGAGCACACGTGCCTGTGCACACACACACACATCCTAAGGCCCTGGTATACACTATTTTGGCATTAAAAATATTTTTTCTTATTATAATATTAACACATATTTCTTTCCTTATTTTCCTTTCCTTTAAATAAAAAATACACATAAGCTTATAGAAGAAAAGATGTACCCCACTGCTGGAAAGATAATCATTGTTAACACCTTCATTTAGATCCTTCTAGACCTTTTTTTTTCAATGTGCAGGTGTGTATTCTTTCATGAAATTGTATTATGCATGTTGTTTTTTAAGCTCCTTTAAAAAACACCTTACTGTATCACCAAAAATTGCTCACATCAATACATATTTATTTATTTACAACTGTGGGTTTCAAAACTGTTCCTAGGAAGTGTCTTATAACACTTAATTCCAGCATATACCAGCATTCCAGCATATACCTCAGAAACCAATTTCACTTTTGTTTTAGATATTTGATTTTTGTGGGGAAAAAATTCAACTGCCAAAATATTAGAAACCAACTGATTCATCATTATTAAAATTTTTCCATTTTTATGAAAACAACAAAGGTTAACTTTGTATCGAAATTTTTGTACAAAGTCCTAGTAACATGGGACACCATGCTTTTTAATCTTTTTACTCTGACAACACCTGAAAATCATTTTAACTGGTATTTCTTGGATTACTAATAACATGGCCAGGGTTTTGTTTATTTGATGGTCATTTGTGTCTGTGGCAGTATTTCTTTACACATTCTAAATTTTCCAAGCATGGCCTTAAAGCCTTACTTTCTGTCTAATGTACAGAGTCCATGTCTCTTCCATTTACCCACCCTCCCCCGTTCAAGGAAGCTCTGACTTCAAATATCCACCGCTCACAGGCAACCCCATTTCCCTGCCCTCTACTTTTGGTAATGATAGCCAGTCCTCCTCACAGACTACACAGTTGCTTTTGCTCTGGTGTCCCTCATCCTCCTAGCACCCCACCCTAAATATCTCTATATCTAAAGCTATTTTTATTTTTCTTCATGACTTGGACCATAAAGGCTTTTTTGATCTTTAAGTCAACCTCTTTACCTGAATATTTGATCCTATCCTTGTCTCCTCTGGGATCTAGTATGGTACCTGGCAAACAACTGATGCTCAAAAACTTTATTGAGTGGATAATGGGTCTTGTTCTATTAATTTTCTCCCCTCTATCTCCACGATATGGCTAGCTTCTCTAACTCTTTGGCTCCTTTCCTTTAGCTTATATGTGAGCAAGTAATTTCCTGTCTGTGATAGTCAATTTTGTGTATCAATTGGGCTGGGCTATAGAACCACAGTTACTCAGTCAAACATAAGTCTAGGGGTTTCTGTGAAAGTATTCTGTAGATGGGATTGTCAGCTACAATCAGCTGACTTTATGTAAAGGAGATTATCCTGGGAAATCTGGGTAAACCCAATCCAATCAGTTTAGGAAGTCTTAAAAACAGAACTGAAATTTCTTTGAAAATAAGGTGGAAGAAATCCCATTTATAGATCACAGTGGCTTCAGCTCCTGCCTGAGTTTTCTGCCTGCTCTTTTTGGCCTGCTGTTATGGATTTCAAACTTGACTATCCAAACCCCAAAACTGTGCAAGCCAATTTCTTTCAAAAAATCCCTTGATTGTTTGAATGGTGGAACCCTGATATACTACCTTAAAATGAGAACCAAAACAATACCCTACTACAAATTAAATGGTCTCCCCTTCTTATCTAACCTTCTAAAATATTATCCTATATTCATCATCTCTATATTCCCCCTTTTGCCATCACACTTTGAGCTATAGTTCTATTTATTCAACTGGTGAATTGGCCTGGTGAATAATTGTGGACAACCTATGGGTGATTTCAAACTTAATATATCAAGAGTTATCTCATTATCCTTGCCACCTACCTAAATCTGTTCTACTTTTGAATGCTATATCAAAAACTCAAAGCAAAAATCTAGAAGTCATGCTAGACAACTAAATATCTAAATACCAGACATTTAAATAAGTTCTACTATTCATCTTCAGTGCCTATGTTTTAATCCAGGCTATAATCGTGTCTTGCCTATTTGCAACAGATTCCTTTACCTCCTTACGCCCAGTCTCATCTCCTTTAAATCTGTTCTTCAGGGTGCTTTTTGATACAAGGTGACTAAAATTGTCCTAAGACTCAGAGACTCCTTTATCACCTACAGCAAGGGCTCCCCAACCCAAACTATCATCAAAAGGAGCTTTTAAAAAAACAAAGATTAGAGCCCTACTCATACCTAAGTATGAGTATAATTTCCAAATGAGTATAATTTCCAAAGTGGGGCTTGATAATTTCTATTTTTTAAAAGCTATCTAGGTTAATTATGATCAGCCAGTTTGGGGAACCACCAGCCTTCAGGGTAAAATCCAAGTTCTGCCCAGAATCTGACACCACCACTCCCAGCTTCACCCCTCAGCACATATCATGCTCCAGCAATACTGACCCAGGACTAGTGCTTCTTCCAACCCATGTTGTTTAACATAATTCTGTCAGGGATGTCCTTCTTCCCTTATCTGTCTGAGAAATTCCTAATAATCTTTTAAAAACTCTATTCAAGCATTATCTAATCCCTTATTCAACCAGTAAATATTGACAAATTTTATACATTAAATATGTGTGGTTCTCTTATAGTAATTATACCTCAGTAAAGTCATTAAAATTTATTCAGGTCCTACTAGATGCCAGGCTCTCAGTTAAGCACTAAGATATAAAGATTAGTGAACTATATTGGTTAGTATTGCCTTCAGTAGGCTCATATGCCATTGAAGAAGACATACAAATACAACACAGTGCAGTTAATTCTATGAGAGTGTCTATGGTAACTGAATAATGGCTCCCCAAAGATGTCCACATCCTAATCCTCAGAATCTGTGACTATGTTACCTTACATTGCAAAACAGTTTTTGCAGATGTGATTAAGTTAGAGATTCTGAGATGGGATGCTTATCCCAGGTTATTTTGGTGGGCCCAGTGTAATCACCAGGGTACTTCTAAGCAGGCAAGAGGATGAGAGAAAGAGAACATGGAGGGAGACTGGAAGATGCTATGTTACTGATTTTGAAAATGAAGGATGGACACATGAACAAAGGACTGCAATGCAAGTAGCCCTTAGAAACTGGAAAAAGTAAATGAATTCTCCACTAGAGCCTCCAGAAGGATCCAGTCCTGCCAACTGTAGTCCTGGGGGATCCACTTTGGACTTCTGACCTCCAGAAATATAGTAAGTCTTTTAAACAACTAAGTTTGTAATGATTTATTACAGCAGCAATAGGAAGCTAATACAGAGGCCAATTCAAGGCACTATGGTAGTATATAAAGGGGTCTCTATATCAAGTTATGGAGTGGGGATGGGAAGCTCAGGAAGAACTACTCAGAGGTGATGACACCAGAGCTGAGGGAGACTGTATTTCAGAGGGATGATCCAAGTGAGGGATTAGTATTTGCAAAGGCTTGTAGGAAGAGCATGGCCAAGTGCTTCAACAGGGCAAGGTTACTTGTATTAAACAGTAGAAATAATAACAGTATTAATTCTGGTAAGAGTAAATATCTGCTTATATGCCAGGCACTGTTCTAAAAGCACTATACAATCCTAAGGTAGAGACTATACTTTTTATTTTACCTATAAGGATACTAAGGTTTGGAGGAGTTACATAACTTTCCTGAGGTCACAGAGCTAGTAAACGGCAGAGCTAGAATTAGAACCTTAGTGGTCTGTCTCCAAACCCCACGGACTCTTTTACACCTTACAGTGGATGACTTTCTCAAGTAAGGTAGCGTCAGTGTGGCTGAAGATAAAGACTCTATTAGAAAGTTATTAACGAGCTGAGGATCAGCAGAGCTGGTGATAACATCATGTCTTAAACACTGATAGAGGATGGGGTTGATGGAGAGAGTCAGATGGCCTCTAAAAGTTTCTTTGATGTGATCTCGGTTTTGCTGTTGGTGGAGCTAGAGGAAACTTCCTTGGACAAAAGAAGTCTCTTCTGTGTTTCAATTGCCACACCTTTTATTGTTGATGAAGATAGAGAAAACTTCCTTGACTGTCTTGGACAAAGTAAATCCCCTCTTCTGTGTTTCAAATGCCACACCTTTCATAAACCTCTTTATTTAATTTCTTCTGTTCTCCCTAATGTCTGATGCGGAGACAGGGGTGTATGGGTAACCTCAGTTTCTACATCTGTAAAATGCCTTGAAGTTAATTTCAACCTTCCCTGCGTGGGAGCCTAAACACAATGCAGATTCCTCCCCCCTTCGGCGATTCTGATTAAGCAGTACTGGGACTGAACTTCCCGCAGCTCCCAACCCCAAACTCCCCCAAGTGCTTCTGATAACCGGCCAAGCGTTGGTGACCAGGGTCCAGACGACCATCCTATCCTCTCCAGTCCACTGTACTCGGTACACCATTCGAGAAGGTCCAGCCCCCACCTCCGGGCCCCGCCCCAGTCCCACCCCTTGTCCTCTCCCTCCCCCAGATTTCCTTTCTTCTCTCCTCCCTCGGTCGCGTCATTAGGTCTCGCCGAGCTCCGCCCTTCCGAGCCCCTCCCCGGCCTCCCGAGATGGCTACGGTGCGGCCGGGCCTGGAGCCGTGGAACCGCGTGAGAATCCCGAAGGCGGGGAGCCGCAGCGCGGTGACCGTACCGGACCCCGACGCAGCTCTGGGTGAGCGAAGGGCCCGGTGAACGGCAGACGTTTCCGGAGGCGGCGTCCGGCCGGGCCGGCGCACGTGCGCGGTGGGGGCGGGACTTCCTGAGCCCTGGGTCCCCAGTTTGCTAGGAATTTTGTAGGGGCTGTGGTTTGCTGTGGAATCCTTCACTAAACCCGCTGTGCCTACGGCGCGGCTTGCCTGGAGCGACGAACGCCCAAGGCCCAGCCCCGCGCCCCCAGGGGGCGGAGAGAGGTGGACGCCGCTGGCGTCTGCGAGAAGTGCTGCCTGGAAAGCCTGGGCTCCCTCTGGCCGCCAGCGGCCCGGTTCACCCTGCGGTCTGTTTCCTGATCTCTTAGGAAGGCGCTGGGGCCCGCTGTGGAGACGGCAATCTTTCTGGCCTCCGGTTCCTCATCTGTATAGCGGGCTAGTGCTCCCTACCTATCACCGGTTGTTGCAAGCGTCTAGTGATGTCATTAGGGGAAAGTGCTCCTCGCGTGTTTTATCCCTGGTACTGCTGTTTTTAGGCAGTAGGGCCCAGTAGTTAGGAGCTTGCCTCAGGAGCCAGACTGGGTTTGAATCCTGGCACTTCGCTCTGCTGGAGGTGGGCAGGTTGGTGGGTGTCGTTATTTAACCTTTCTGTGCTCAGCCCATTTTCAAATGCGGATAAACACAGAACCTGCCTCTGAGGGCAGTTTTGAGGAAGAGGTACAGTGAGGAAGCCTTTGGAACAGTGCCTGATTCGGTAAATGGACACAAGTGGTAGTTAATTTTAAATACGACCTGTCTGAGCACATCTCCCTCACCATCCATCCCACCTACGCAATTTATAATCTTCCTCTTCCTCGACTAAAAAATTCTTTAACGGAATTCTTGTCAGGCCTGGAAATTCAGCAACTCCCCATTCTCAAAGCAGCCCTTTCTGGCTTCACGTAGTTGGGACAAAACAAAGTTCTCCCCGTTCTGTAGGAATCTGCCTTTGCAGTCTTTCCATCCGGGATGCTGGTGCTTCCCTTGGTGACACAGAGACACACATTACCTCCATCTCCTACTTCACAGCTTTTCAGACTAGGAAGCTGTTATATCATTCTGAGCACCCCGTGTTCAGCCAAACATTCATCAAATAATGTAACTTCCAATTGCCACACTGGCTTCTCTTACCTGAAAGTAGTACACCCATACCACACCTTTGCTTTTAAGAGTATATCCATTCTGCCTTGCTTATGTACGTAACAAAATAGGGGATTTAGAGAAGCACAGAACAGGTACCCCGCCATCAAAGTACTTAAGTCTAAGTGTTCACCAAATGACTGCAAAGTATTCATATGAAAGATTCTTAAAATCATAATAAAATGTGATACGAAGATATGTGTTATTGTTGAACAGATGTCCTCTTAATGATTTCTGGACTTTGTATCATCGGTCACCATTTTCCATCTTCTCACATACTTAAAATTGTTAATAATGTTCTTATAGTTAAAGCTGATTATATTAATTTGTTCTTAATCCCCTTAATAAGGGAAGATGTTTCTTCAGAGTATTTTTACATAATAAACTTCATATAGAAATACATACTAAGTTTTATTAAATATCTCTGGTTTAGACCTTTGTGTTGCAGCTGTAATTAGAGAATGCTCTCTTGTTACACTGTCACTGAAGAACCAAATCTTAGATGCAGAGACAGATGTGCTATGTGCAGTCCTTTACAGCAATCACAACAGGATGGGCCGCCACAAGCCCCACTTAGCCCTCAAACAGGTAAGGAGGAAGTCCTGCGTTTACGACTCAGTATGTTTGCTTGATGAAAATGAGAGCACACTGCCACTTAATATTTTGTTGTTATGGGAAACCCAGTCAATTACTTGTGACTTCATAGATCATGAGTCCACAGTTGCATGTGGGATTTCATTTTTTTCCCTGAAACCATTTCAAAAAAGCAATTTATTTAGAAAGGTACTATGTTTAATTCTTTGCCAGTCTTGCTTCTAATGAGTAATTTTTATGAAAAATACCATTATATATAACCTATAATAAATTACAGTACTTTTGCCTAGTACACAGATACAGTGATTTGAGCAAGACAAAGTGTTGCATTAAGAAACAATTTCCTAATCATGATGAAAATCCCAAAATCATAAAAAGAACAAAGTTGTGGTTTATATATTTTAGGGCATATAATCTAATCAGTAATATATTAGACTAAATAGCTGTATAAAAAGTTATGGGAAGTGGTTTCTGTAATTTTTAGAGTTTAAGACACAGTTGGGCCCTCTAGTTTAGGGACTACCCTATACAGACAAGTCTCCCAAGCTGGGTTCCTTATAAGGTCATAAATTCATTCACCTTATTAATTCTGCAGGTATTTTTTGTAAGTTTTATGTGCCAGGCATTGTGCGTGGTGCTTGGAATACAGGGGTGAAACAGACATATTCTCTAACTTTACAGATTTGTG
Organism: Mellivora capensis; assembly: GCA_004024625.1. NCBI lineage: Eukaryota > Metazoa > Chordata > Mammalia > Carnivora > Mustelidae > Mellivora > Mellivora capensis. The sequence continues at coordinate 39,308 of PISX010002887.1, read as the reverse complement.
CCCTTTGGTTTTTTTCTACTCCCATTACTCAAGGCAAAAAGAACGGAGATTTCTTCAACAAAGAAAGATCTGTGAGCGTGTGGTCTTTCCCTAAGTTTTCTTCGCTGGGGCAGCTTTTTAATCTCCATATGAGTCTTTTACTCCAAAACCAAACCTGAATGTATTTCATGTTGAACATATCAGATTGAACCTATTTTTTCCTCCTGGCTTCCAAGCTATGAATAATTACCTATCAGAAAAATTTGGTGTTCTGTTTTCTCTGCATCTTCCTTTTAGGTATCTCTCCCATTCAGTCCATTGATCAGTCAAAACTTTCTCTGCATCTAGGCCCTTCTTTTAGTTCTGGCTGCATCTTCTTTCTTCAGAACTTGTCAACGTTTAGTTGTCTTGCTATCCTGTTTGATTCTTCCTCAACTCCAGTCTTTCCTCTATGCTTGCATGTTCTATATGCCAAAGCCAGGGTAATCATCCTAAAACAAGACTTTGATATTTTTAATGGTTCTCCATTGTCTTCTGAGTAAAGATGAAACCTCTTAGCTTTACTATCTTGTTTTAATAGTTTCACTATTAGAAAGCATGTTTTTCAGAAAAATCTTGAGAATAATTTCGTAATTACTTTGGTGTCCTTTATAGCATCAGTGACATCCTGACACATAGTAAATTCCTAGTTATAAACTGATTTGAGAAATTTGTTTGGCTGGGTTAATTTCAAATCTTTAAGTAGGGGTAACTGTTTTTGGGCTACACATTACTTTACCCTAAAATGAAGATATTCCATACTTTGAACTTTGGCATTTCTTTGCTTTTGTGATCATATCAGTGGCCATGTCTGTATGATACAAATTTGAGCTGCTCTTCCCTTCAGGTTGAACAGTGTTTAAAACGTTTGAAAAACATGGATTTGGAGGGTTCAATTCAACATCTGTCTGAGTTGTTTTCTTCCAAGTAAGTGGTCCAGTGGCTTTGTAGTGGTCTGTGTGGTGGGCTGGGAACTCATGGTCTTCAATGTGATCTCCCTTGGACTTTTCTTTGCTTGGTGTTGGGATATAACCCAACTGGGGAGTTTTACAAATTTTGTTTTAATAAGGGGCACCTGGTATTTCTGATAATCTCTCCTCTGTTGGCTTGTGGGAGGGACTGGCAGGACACTGAAATCTGGGTCAAGATAGATTATATTGAAACATTGTTGTCAGTCAACTCCAGCAAATCATTATTAAACTACTTCAAGTGGAGCTTCCAGCTCATCCGTGCTTGAAAATAGCTGTGTAAGTGCTTCATAAGTAATGAAGTTTAAGAATGAAAATAACATTATTTTCCATTTTTGTGAAGTGAAAACCAGCCTGTAAATACCAAGGCATGTGTCATTCCTAGCCAACCAGTGGTTGAGCTGGTGCTCATGAAGATTTTGGGAGCCTGCAAGCTGTTACTTCGCTTCTTGGACTGTTGCTGCAAGACATTTCTGTATCCTTGACAACTGAAATGCTTTCCTCTGAATTGGGATTCTTTGGATATATTTAATGGTATTTCTGTTTGAAAACTAGGAGGTTATAGGAAGGAGGTAATAGGAAGTTATAGCGTATGTTTAAAATTTTGCATCTTGGCCTCCTTTTCCTAGGAATTGCCTGATACAGCCATAGCCAGAGACTGTCAGTCTCTCCCTCTAGCATATATTATCCTAAGGGCACTGACAGAAACTCTTCATCATAGAAGCTAAATAATGAGAGCTCTGGAAGAGTGCATATTACTTTAAGTTTCCATGACTGAAATAGAACATTTTAAGGCCTTAATTTCTTCAAGAAAATTCTATCTCCCATCTGTTTGTTTGTTTTTTTTTTCATAAATGTAACTTGCAAAATTCAAATTACTTTGGTTTTGTTTTCCAACTTTAACTTGATTCTCCAGCTTGACTGTGAAGCACCTAGGCTTGCAAGAATTCATTATTTTAAACCTTGTGATGGTTGGGCTGGTGAGCAGGTTATGGTATGTATATGTACATAAAATCCTTCATTTCTTTTTCATCTAACTCAGCCTAGGTTTTCATATTTCTTTTCCCGTGGGATGCTGATGGTGCAGGGGTTCTGTTTCTTCACTAGATTAGAGTTTACTTGGGGTGGATTGGGAACCTAAATGTTTACGGTTAGGTCTTTGATGTCTCTCAAGTATTATTTGGGTCTCTCAAATATTATTTCCAATCATCTTGTTTATTCTGCTTATTCTTAGAGGTGGTAATATTAGAATGAATAAAAGCTAACCTATTATTCTTTTCTGTAATGGAAATAGCTTTAATTTTTGCTGATCATAACAATAATACATGCTTCTTTTAAGACATTCCAAAAGAACAGAGACGATGTAGAGAATCTAAAACTTGCCTAAAATCTCACCATGTAGCTAAAACCATACATAAGATATCCTTTGAGACACCTTCCCGTTGAGTACTTTATTTAGTTTTAAGTAACATTTTGTACTTGGATTTTTCTGCTTGGGCTGGACTAATCTCGCTATTCGCAAATATGTGCTAGAGGATTTTTAATCTATAGTGGCAGACTGATACTTATTTTCAGCTTTGAATCTATTGTGGTTATTTCATAAGCTGCAAATTATAATTGCTGGCTAATTCATGATCTCCTGTCTTTTTCTAGGGTTCTCTATAAAGGTGTTTTGAAAAGGCTGATGTCTTTATATGAGCCATTGTTTGGATTGCTTCAGCAGGTCTCTAGGATTCAACCACTGCCTTACTTCAAAGATTTTACTTTTCCTTCTGATATTGCTGCGTTTTTAGGACAGCCCTATTTTGAGGTTTTTAAGAAAAAAATGCCTACAGCTTTTGCAGCTAAAGGAGTAACTAAATTGTTAAATAAATGGTTTTTAACAAAAGAGCAATCACCAAGGTCTAGCCAAGAAACTATACTCAGAATTTCCAAAAAAGCTAAACAAACGAGGATCAATACACAGAATAATGTGGATCTTGGACAGCCAATAAAGAATAAGAAAGTCTTCAAAGGTAATTTACTTTTATATAGCACAGACTTTTACAAGTCCCTTTATTTCTTTTGTAGTGATTTGGCAAGAAATGTCATATACTTAAGAATTTGTTGATTTGAAAATAGTATGCTAATGGTATGAAAATAGCATGATATTGAAAATAATTTTTGTATCTGTGGTCTCTCCATTTCTACAGAAAAGTCAGAATTTGATGTGAGAGCTTTCTGCAAACAGCTAAAACACAAAGCTATTCAGGTTTGTCTGGCTTCTATTACTATGGCTTATGATTTCTGCTAATTTGTGGAATAGATACCATTTACCAAGGGCAGAGATTGAGTCTGTTTTTATCCCCAGCTGTCAGCTTAGTGCCACCTTAGTTTTCATCCTATGCTTCTGAATGAATAGAGGCCCAAGGGACTGAGTGCATCCAGTAAATTCAGGTTATAGAATGCCTTCAAAAACATTTTACTCAGAGTTTTGCTAGAATTCTAAAAAGTGTCTTTAGGATCCATTGTAGGTGTGGATTGTATTAAGAGTATGAGCTTTGGGGGTGCCTGGGTGGCTCAATCAGTTGAGCATCTGACTCTTGATTTTGGCTCAAGTCATGATCTTGGGGTCCTAGGATTGAGCCTCACATTAAGGCTCTGCACTCAGTGTGGAGTCTGCTTATCCCTTTCCCTCCCCCTCTCCTTCTGCCCCCTGCTCATGCTCTCTCTCTCTCTCAAATAAATGAATAAAATCTTAAAAAAAAAAAAAAAAGTATGAGCTTTGCAGTCAGACAGAAATGGTTTGAGTCCTGGCTTTAGTTGGTACTAGCGGTGTGACCTTATATAAGCTTCTTGACCTGCCCATACTTCTGTTTTCTAATACAGTATGCCCCTCATAGGCTTGTGCAGTTGCCATGCATGTAAAGTCTTCAGCACAGAGTCTGGAGTATGTAAGCACTTAACTGTGGTCAGATGTTATTAACCACTCTCATCATTACTGTCAACCTCATCTTTTGTCATGAGGCTTCTCTTTCTTTCCCGGTCAGGCTTCAAGCTTTAACACGATTCCTCTTAGTCATTGTCTGTAAATTTTGTTCTGGACCTAGCAACAGATAAATACATCAGTGTCACCCATTTTCATGTGGTAACTACTTGACTACTTTTATCATCTGTCCTCAGATTGTTTTCTCCTGGTGTCCTACATGGATAATATCTTCTTTTCTATTTAAGAATTCTTAATCATTTTTGATAAACCAGAGTTCTTTCTTGAATGTTTATAAGGATTCTAGCTTGGAATTATATTCTGTCCAATTTATGAGTTCCAGAGGGAGGAATCATTATCATCATAGCCCTAATAATAGCTAATGTGTATATTGCATTTACTCTTGAAATGCTTTACGTGTGTTAATTCCTATAATTCTTGCAAAAGCCCTGTGAGGCTGGTGCTATTATTATTGTTGTTTCCATATTTCAGATGAGAAAATTGAGGCCTAGAAAGGACGAGAAACTTGCTTAGGCCACACCCCAAGTATGGGGCAAAGCTAGGATTTGAACACAGACAGTTTGGTTTCACAGTCTTTGTTCTTTACCATTATATCAGTCCCCCAAATCATTTTGTCAACTCTGTCTCAAGAACTATGGCTCTCTGACCCTTGAAAGTTCTGCAGTCCATCTAGCTGTTCCTGGGTGAGCTGGTTTTAAAGCCGGTCGGTTGGTCCCCAGTCCCTATTCATGACTAATTACTACCACGGTTTTAACAGCACTAACATGCTCAGCTTGCTTCTAAGGTAAAATTTCTTTTATCAGTTACCAACACTAAGTATTGATAGGTCTCAACTTTTATATTTTCTACTACTTTTTTACGTTTTACTTGAAAGTGAAAAATTGGGAGCAGTTCTGAATGAAAAATGAAAGCAGATCTAGTAAGTGGCATATTTTCGTAAACAGTGAAGGCTGGTACAATCCAGACTTGACTTGACATAGAAAGATGGGGTTGAAGAGACACATCAAAAGATGGTTGAATTGGAAGTGTTGCTCAGTTAAGCATTTTTAACATATATTCAGCATCATCCCTTTGTGTGTTTTCAGTAACATTTATGACCCATCATTGAGGAGGATAACTTGGTATAGAAATAAGTGAAAAACAAATTTATGATCGTCTAGCAGTGTCAAGGAGAAGGACTCTTCAGTGATTTTTCTTTTCCCTACCAGATAGACCTTGACTAATATTTATTCAGTTTCATTCTTATGTATAGATTAAATAGCGTATGTGTTAGAATATTTATATTATGATTCACATCCGAATTCAGTTATAGCTGGGGTCTGTTGTTGCATAGAGGAGGAATAAAAATCTTGTGTTAGTTGCGGTGGATAAAAAATTAAGTTTTTTAAAAAACTTAAATTCAGTTAGCCAACATTAGTTAACCAACATTAGTTTCAGATGTAGAGTTCAGTAATTCATCAGTTGCATATAACACTCAGTGCGCATCACATCACATGCCCTCCTTAATGCCCATACCTAGTTACCCCAACCCTGACCCACCTCCCCTCCAGCAACCCTCAGTTTGTTTCCTATAATTAAGAGTCTCATCGTTGTCTCTCTGATGACTTCCCATTGTTTTTTAAGACAAAGGAAAGCACAGTGAGCTTTAAAAGTTTTCCTTCTTTTTTAAAAAGACATTTTCTAATTTTCATAGGGGTCAACGTTTCTCTGTTATAAATTTGCAAGTCAGTAGGAAATCCAATATATTTTTCTCACTTTTCCATATTTCAGGAGACCAACTTAAAATGTTCTCAGTCCAAACTAAAGGCAACCAAACATATTTCTCAGAAAGCAACAGGAACTCCCTGTGCCAAAAGTTTTGTGCAGAGATTTCGAGAGGCTAAGAGTTTTATTCAACTTTCTGAAGAAATCCGAACAGCAATTTTGTGGTGCAGGAGCAAAAAACTCAAGGCTCAGGCCTCCTTTCTGGGTAACAAACTTCTTAAAAGTAACCGGCTTAAACATGTGGAAGCTCAAGGGTGTAGGTAGGTATATAATAAGAATTCCATTCCTTTATTTTTTCTGTGGTTATTTAGGGCAAAAGTATATATATTCAAGTCAGCTTTTTGAAGAATGGGATAGCCCCCCCATTGGGTGGCTAAAAGAAGGATCTATTCAAACTGCAGTTTTGTTTGCTTTTATTGGTCACAGCTGTATCACTGGGAAGAAGAAAGTTAACTTGGCTAATTAGATTTATTCATTTATATTCTTCACCATTTCATTTGTTCATTCAGAAAGCCTTAGGAGTGTTTGTGGTATGCTAAGCCAGGGCATACATTGTGTAAGACGGACTTAATCTTCATGGAGCACTAGCTCTCACTCCTGCTCTGGTAGGAGAGACAGCCAGTCTCCCCACAGCTTCAGGGCAGCAGGATGAGGGTGTGAGAGCAGAAGTACACACACCAGACTCTGGGCTTAGGGTTAGGTAATGTTCGTTCGTGAGTGCCAAACTCTCCATGTATTGATTTCTTCCTTTCCCTCTGATTCTTAGGTTCACAGAACTGTTTAAGGGTGGTTATCTTTGATTGTGAGTCAGTATTACTTGAAGCATTATAATGAAGTCAGATGCTTTAAGGTTTTATATTTTTATTGAAAAAATAATAGATGCCCATCGTAACAATTTTAGACAAAAAAGGCTGTAAAGATCAACAAGAACAAGTTCTGATTAAGAGCTGTGGAAGAAGTTAAGTATTCCTAAGGAAAGAATTGTTGGAAGGGTTTCTACATTAGGGTCTTTTAAAGACTTATAGCCATCTAAAAAGGATGGAACTCAGCCTGAGATGGAGAAGGGGTAGATGAGACAGAGATGATAATAATTAAGAGTTAGTGAGAAGGGTAACAAAGTGGTATTTGGTTAAACCATTATTCCCTACCCCACAAAAAACCTGCTCTTTTGTACTGCTGTTTTGCTGTTTCAATATGCTATAGTATGTTTTAAATTTGCTTAATGTCCATAACTCTCTGAGGTAGGCAGTATTATTCCCATTTTGTAGCTGAGGACATAGGGGATTTTGTTCAGATTGTTACATCTGGAGATCTAGAACTCAATTCAGATCCTCTGATTCTTCTGTTTGCATATTTTTCTATTTTCACTTTAATTAGGAGGTACACTTACTCTCTCCCCACTTAAAAATCACCACTAAGAGTAAGACAGGAAAAGCTTTTGGAAACTGGTCTTGAATCACTACATTATAAAGGCTTCCTCAAAGTTCTATATTTATTTAAAAAGGAAAAGGGGAGAGTGACAGAGGTAGAAGTTACAGACCTGTGCTAATCTTTTGAAATCTAACACAGTGAGGCAGTTAGCAAGTACATTACAAGACAATGTAATGTACCTTGTCGCAGTGTACCTTATTCAGAAGCAAAGCACCTAAAATAATCAGTTTGAGTTCTGAATTCCCACACTTGAGGAAGATATATGAATCACAATGACGGCAGCCAAAGGTATCAGGTGGTCTACGCCAGAAGCTCTGTCTTCTCATTCTTAGGTAAACTCCCTCTCTGACTTTGATTCCTTTTCCCTTGTTCACTCCCTGCTACAACATGAAGTTATTTATCCAGATATAGATTAATGAATCCAGGCAGATGTTCTATTTGTGATACGTCCTTTCCCCAGCTCCACTCCTGTTACATTAACAGTTTGGCAGTTAGCAGGGAGAGGCTCTGACAGCTACCTTGCTAGGCAGTTGTAGGAGGTACTTCACTTTGGGAACAAAATGCGGACATACTTGGCTATAATCTGAACCAGAGGGAAACTCTGCTCTGAAAACACACATTTGGGTTGAAGCTCCTATTTATTTTTTGTGATGGTTCTGGAGTTGTACACAGTTACAGGACCTGTATACAGTTTTGTGTACTTTTCTTTTGGAGTTGACAAAAAGGGAGACAAAAGTTTTTGAAAATGTCTTTCTGTGTCTTAATACCAGATTTTTCTTTTCTCTTGTCCTTTAAAGTTTGCCAAAAAAATTAGAGTGCATAAAAACATCTATTTGCAACTGCCTTCTTCGTGGCTCAGGAATCAAAACTTCAAAGTGTCATGTGAGACGAAGAATATCTCAGAATAGATTTTTACTGGAACAGAGGAAACTACAGAGAAAGTTCCAGTTGACTCTTTCAAAGGAAATTCAGCCATCCCCTCAAGGGACTCAGAATGCTACAGATAGCAGTAAATGGAGACTTTCGCACTATACAGTTCAGAGAACTGATCCCTCCCCTAACAGTAAGCTTCTCTTGAGTAGCAGAATTTCAAATCCTTTCATACAAACTAAAGAGAAACAAATTCATGAAAACCTTACAGGAAGCAATGAAAATGAAACTGATTCATGGACACTACTGCAAATGAACAAACATAATACATCAGGAACCATTAAGGAGACAGATGACATTGATGATATTTTTGCTTTAATGGGAGTTTAGATGCTCATTTGTGAGACATTTAAGTGCTTAACAAACTGATCTGGTGTCCTGCTGTTTTATGTGGAACTGCTGAAAAAAAATCTGGAAAGACTTGGAAGTACCACTTGGACTCAAAGAGGAGCTGCTTTAGTGTAACATTGTACAGCAATTCATTTCAGTTCAATAAACATTTATAGTAGCTCTGTGTCATTTAACTGACAAGTATTTGAATATCAAATAGTCAAATTTTGAATTTGACTTTGTGCCAGGGGTTTAGATGAAAAAAAAAAATCTACCATATCCTGTCCTTGAAAAGCAGATATAATTCCTTGATTAAACCTGGTGGGTCCCTGAAAAACAGAATAATTTTATGATTTACCAGGGAATTAAGAACTGAGTAATTAGGTTTATAAAACTCTACCCTGTGCCTTAGGGTGTATATAGGGAGTCAGCTGACCTAGGAAGTATCAAGGAGTGCTTAAAAAGTCACTTTGGTCTTACCTGGCTCCACTGTAGGTAAGTCCATCTCTGAACACCCATATTTGTAGCTTCTAATGATTGTGCTGTCTTGATTATAAATTAGAATCGATCATCACAAGGGTCTAAAAAATTTTGCCACTAACTGTATGCTCAGGGACTGGTCACTACCATTATTTTACTTCATTTGTTCACCTTATCTCAAAGGAAGGCAAATTAAAATGCTTTTGGAGTTCTCTAAAGGTTTTTGGGTTTTTTTTTTTTTTCTGGTTTACATTTGGGTGCTAGTGAGTGATTCTGAATAAACTTTTTTTCCAAAAAGGATGTAAGGTGACATGTATAACCATACATGAAATGCAAAGAAGATAGCAAAGTAGAAGTAGATAAGAAAGTTAAATGAAAAAATAAAGCTTAGATACACAAAACAGAACTAGGACTGAGGCCACACATATATCTATAATTTAATGTTGATGCTACCATCTGATATTTTTATATTGTTTTACCATTGCCAGAGATGGTAAATCTTACATATTTTCAAATATTCTAGTTTACTGGAATTAGGTCAGTAAGCTATTTGTTAAGAAGGTTGTGGCATTAAGTTTTCTGTTACATGTAGATTTATAGAAAAGCAAAACAGTTCCCCAGTATATATCACACCCACCCTTCTTTTCCTTCACCATCCTCACTCTATTTCCATTCCATTCTTCATCTGGCCTTGTTCTTTCTGCACCTTTCCCACTTATCTATACTGGGGGTTCTCATATGTTAGGCTGTTTTGACAATCACTTGGTGGGTTGTTTAGAATGCAGATTCCCTTCTGAAGAGACTGATAAACAGCCAGGGGATGGGGACAGAAGCCTGCATGACCTCATGAGCCTGAGATCAAAACCCAAGTTGAGATCAGGAGTCAGGTGCCTAACTGACTGAGCTATCCAGGTGCCCAGAAGCCTGCATTTTTAACAAGGCGCTTAGGTGATCTGATGCAAGTAGCCTGCAAAGCAGAGTTAAACACGGCTTTAGCTTCCTTCTTTCCTGAAGCCTTGCAAACATCCTGATTTACTTCAAAGTTCTTAATACATTTCTAGTCCCTTTTCATTGTTTATATTTTTCCTGGCTTGCTACCAGGTGATAGTAGCTACTTTGTGCCTTAAAACATGGATAATATTAAGGAGATCTCATTTATGACAAGTCTAGCCATAGCCATCAGCTTCTGTGATTCTAAGATTTAAGGTCCAATCTTTCTTCTGTTTTCATTTGCAGATGAATCCACACAGTTAGTTTCCCTGGACTTAGACTGCTTCATCTGAAGTGGCATTATTGTTCAAGAATCAGAAACTTGAAGGGTTCAAAGAGATTTTCCCTCAATGGGAAAATCAGAGTGTTCAGTGATTTGTCTATGGAGGCTAGAGCCTGGATTGAACTACAGGCCTAGCACTTTTTTGTACTTAATGTTCCTTTGGAGTAAGTTTCCTCATCTCCTCTTCCCCTCTCTTGCTCCTTAGAATTCTGGAGGAAATAGTAAAAAAGCTTCACATGTGTCCACCAAACACTATTTTATATACATTTATAAGAAATGTAATATCCTAGATCAGTTAATCTTTCCAAACAACTTAAAATTCCAACGCCTTAAATTTTTAAAAGTAAAATCTAAAATATACAAACCACAACTTACTAGTAAATTAGATTAGAAACTACTGTTAGAGGGGGTGCCTGGGTGGCTCAGTTGGTTAAGTATCTAACTCCTGATTTCAGCTCAGGCCATTATCTCAGGGTCATGAGACTGAGCCCCACGTTGGGCTCCATGCTGAGTGTGGAACCCCCTTACGGTTCTCTTTTTTCCCTCTCCCTCTGGTCTCCATACCCCAACCAAAAAAGAAAAAGAATACTGTTAGTGTCATCATAGTGAATACCGATTTTACCCCTCCGGTAGCATTAAAACACTTAGATCATTCATAAGAGCACTGTGGTGAGACCTCCCATACCCAAATCCTCGTGGCCTTACTTCAGCCACTCCTGTGGCCACCAGTTTCCAGTAGGAGTGGACAATTGCACTTTGCCTCATGTTCCAGAGACCTCTCTCCTCATGCTTCTTCTGACAAGTTGCAGGAACTGCTTGGCACTTAGGCATGCACAAGTTGGAAGAAGTGTGGAGCCACTTTCTCCCCACTTCAAAGGCTACACAGAGGCATGTTTCCTAAGTCTCCCCAGAAGGTGCCTCAAGATCAAGACTAGTACCTATGTGATGTCCCATTCTTGCATCATTGATTGACTTTCCTTTCTTCTGTTTCCTTTCTCCATCACTCCTATTCCCTGGGGTCACTTGCCAAATAAATGACTGCACGCAAACTTGTCTTGGGCTCTGCTTTTAGGAGAACCAAGGCTAAGATAAGGAGTAAAGTAATACTGGCAGGCAAAATGATGACTTCTACGATTGTTCTACTGTCACCATATATTTCACTTTGTGAATGCCTACATAAAGTTTTTTGTTTCTTTCAGCTTAAAACACTGGTGGTTAGAATAGACGAGGATTATCAACTATAAAACTGAAAATATGTTCATAATTGAATTCCCTAAAAAAAGCCACAAACTTGTTTTACAGACTTAGTTTTTAACCAGGGCTACCGCTATAATCTTAATATTCAGCCTCACATTGAAAAGATATGCCACTTACACAAACAGGTCAGTAGCATCTTCATAAAAATTTTTTCTGTTAATTTTAGCTCAAAGTAAGGCTTTATCTTTCCATTCTGAATCTTACTGTACCAATTCTAAACTGGCCCATCAACTTTTTTCTTCTCCCTTTTGCAAATATCAGTGTTTTCACTTAAAACTAGTTCTTGGTTTTTGTCTTTCAATGGAGAAAATGTTACCTCCTCTATGACAAGAGGTTTTCTGTGATAAATCTGAATTTTGCTCTATTCTTCGTTGGTTTCACTTTACAAATATATAGAGTATATAGATATCCTTTACACATACAATACCATTTAATCTCTATAGCTTTGTGAGTTATAAATTAAGGGCAGAGAAATCAAGTAATTTGCCGAAGGCCCAACTAATAAATACTAGAACTGGAACTTAAATTCTGGTCTTCTGATTCTGAATCCTCTGTTCACTTGAAGGTGAATGATCCCTGTCTGAAAAGACTGATGTTTTCAGCATGGACTGACTGAAATGTTATCAAGAATATTATATTCAGATAAGGACTCTGAAAAAAGATTAATTACAGGCATAGAGAAAAGCATTTATCTTCCATCCACCTGTAAGTGCTCAACAGAAAAGTAGCCCCTTTTTACCTAGTCCATTTTAATACTTAAATATACATAATAGACATTTTCTTTAAAAGACTTTTGTCTTTAAAATAAAAACCCAATAAAAACCATTCTCTACATAGTAGTAAATAGGTTTTCATATAATGGACTTCTATATGCTCTTGTTTGTCAGTTTGTTAAAACAGAAACGCTGTTAAAATAAGAAGAGTATCTGTTCTAATGAACTGCATAATTTAATTATTTACAAGATCTTTTTCCCCAGCACAAATTCATTCGTGCTTTGGAAAGATGCAGGTTTTAAAGCTGAAATGATCCTTCTGCAAATTACAGATACACAACATTTAAAACAATGCTGAAATTCTAGGTATTCAAATCCAGTTGGCCAAAGCCATCAGTCTTAAGATTTCCTGTTATATCTGCTATGAAGCATCTCAACAGATGGATTCCAGAATAGGTCACAGAACTGTGAAAAGAAAAGAAAAATTTTCTTCTTTAGTTCAGATGTAGTAACATACCTGAATTCATCTAACTTAAAAACTGCTTAGAAACTTTTGAGTTCCATGTGTGAAACAGAATGTCTTGATTTGTTCTATCTTTCCTCTCTTCCACCAGCCTCTTGTATTCTAAATCTGATGATACACATTATCTGATCAGTTTCCTTCAGGATTCTAAAAATTTTACCATATCTACTACTTTGCCTTTTATTAAGCAGACTAAGTTTTTTTTTTTAATTAGGTATAATTGACATGTAACATTAGCTTCAGTTGTACAACATAATGCCTAGGTACTTGCATATATTATGAAATGATCACAGTAAAATTTAGTTAACTTCTGTCACCAGGCATAATTACAATTCTTCTTTTTCTTGTGATGAGGACTTTTAAGATCTGTTGTCAGCAACTTTCAAATATGCAATACAGTATAAACACCACCATGCTGTATATTACATCTCAATGACTTGATTATTTTATAACTGGAAGTTTGTACCTTTTGATCCCCTTCACCTATATCTCCTATCCCCCAACCTCCACCTCTGACAAAAACCAATCTCTGTATTTTTGATTTTGCTTTTTTGTTGTTTCTCAAATTCTACATATAAGTGAGATCATGTGGTATTTGTCTTTCTCTGCCTGACTTATTTCACTTAACTGAATCCCCTCAAAATCCACCCATGTTGTCACAAATGGCAAGATTTCACATTTTTAATGGTTGAATTGTATTCCATTGTATATATATACACCACATTTGCTTTGTCCATTCATCTATTAATGGACAGTTAGGCTGTTTCCATATCTTGGCTACTGTAAATAATGCTGCAGGAATGTGGGGGTGCAGATCTCTTTTCAAATTAGACTTTTTGTTTTCTTCAGAGAAATACCTATTATAAGTGGTATTTTGGGATCATATGGTAGTTCTATTTTTTGAGGAATCTCATACTGTTTTCCGTAGTGTCTGTACTAATTTCATTTCCAACAGCACAAGGGTTCCCTTTTCTCCACATTCTCACTTGTTATTTCTTGTCTTTTTTTTTTTTTTTTTGGCCTTTTTGGTAATAGTTATTCCAGTAGGTGTGAGGTGGTATCTCATTGTGGTAGTTTTGGTTGCATTTCCCTGATGATTAGTGCTACTAGGCATCTTTTCATGTTTTCATTTTTTCCTGTTGGCCATGTGTGTGCATTCTTTGGAAAATGTCTATTCAGATCCTCTGCCCATTTTTAATCATTTTTTTTTTGCTATTGAGTTACAGGAGTTATGGATTTCAGTTGTTAACCCCTTATCAGACACATGATTTGCAAATATTTTCTTTTACTCAGGAGGTTGCCTTTTCATCTTCTGGATGGTTTCCTTTGCTATGCAGCTTTCTTACAGTTCAATGTAGTCCCTCATGTTTATTTTTGCTATTGTTGCCTTTGCTTTTGGTGTAGAATCCAAAAAATAATTGCCAAGTCTGATGTTAAGGGCCTATGTTTTCTTCTAGGAGTTTAATGGTTTCAGGCCTTAACATTCAAGTCTTTAACCCATTTTGAGTTAATTTTTACATACAGTGTAAAACAGTAATCTAAGTTTCATTCTTTTGCATGTGGCTCTTCTGTTTTGCAAACACCATTTATTGAAGATGCTGCCTTCTTCCCATTTTATATTCTTGGCTTCTTTGCATAGTGACCATATACTTGTGGGATTATTTCTGGGCTCTCTTTCTGTTCCATTGATCTATGTGTCTTTTTTTAATGCCAGTACCATACCTTTTTGATTACTGTAACTTCATAATATAGTTTGAAATCAGGGAACATACCTTCAACTTTGTTCTTTCTCAAGATTGCTTTGGCTATTTGTGGTCTTTTATGGTTCCATACAAATTTTAAGATTGTTCTACTTCTGTGAAAAATGCCATTGTAATATCTTCTATTTTGCTTTTTATTTTTCCGACTAAAAGTTTTGATTTCTTTAGTTTGTTCTTTTTGTGACAAAGATTCAACAACCTTGATAATTTAGACCTTTTTTTGGTCATTTTAAAAAATCATAATCACCATTATTGTGTCTATTATTGTCTACTCATCTTACTATATCCATCCATTTGTCAGCTGGAAGTGACCACATGATTTCTCAGGATACATGGACTTTTATAAATACACTACGACTTCCGTGGATACAAGAATCATATATAACTGGTTATAAAACAGGTAAAATATTTTCTGCTGTACTCTTAATTCCCTTCTTGACCAAAGCTGCTTGCTTGAGAACAGCCTATAATGATTTCTGGGTTATAAGTGAAGTTATATAGCTTGAAGGAGAAATATAAGTTGGATTGTCCACACACTAATTACGGCATCTTGAACTCAACTGCAACATTTTTGTCAAGTAATGTGATTTTCTTTGTCCTTAGAGTCCAGTGTCTTTGCTTGGAATTCCACTATATAGAAAGCAATTATACTCTACCTACTTACATATTTCTCCCATGACAGTTATAAAAACAGATTGATCCCAGCATCATTAGGGGCTTTACACCATTTACAAATCCCTACTCAGCTGGGGCAGAGTTCTGACATGAAGTTCAGCATTTAACTTTTGCCAAAGCCTTATAGGCCAAAGCTTGCTGGACTATAATTCCCCCTTTCTCCTACAAGGATCATATAAGAAGGAAATAAAACCTGACTTATTTTATAATAATTATTTCGTGAACAGGCCAAACTTCTTTCTGGAGGGATGGACTAGGACTTGATCATGCACACAAAACCAAGGAACATATATAAATAACTCTACTTTCTGAGTTGGGTTTTGAGAGCTAGAGTATAGTATGCCAAATTCCTCTATATACAGTACATGTTGAAGTTCTTGGAAGTCACCAGGTTCCTACATCTCAAGTCTTAAACTTGTATGGCTTCTACAGTACCTTGGTCACTTATGGCAAGTACAGTGGCAACAGTGATTCCAGGGTCATACAGGAGAGAATGCTGACATATCTATAGAAGGGAGTATCTTTAAAAAGTAGTGAGAATCTGATACTCTGGGTTGTTGGCCTAACCTTGCTACATACTGACTGACTTGGCAAGAAAGGAAGCGAACATTTATCATGTGGCTGTGTGTGCATCAGTCACAATACATTTTATTTGATCCTTGTAACAATCATATTTTTACTAGTGAGAAAACAGACTCAGAAAATGAAATAAGTTGCTTTAAAATCTATGGCCAAGAAGTAGAGGAACCATGCAAAATCAAGGCTGTCTGACCTCAAAGCCCATGCTCCTTCTATTTAAACAATTACCTCTCTGCAACCCACTTCATTTCCTTGACCTGTAACCGTAACTGAAAATAGGGAAGTTGACTGTGAGGACCAGGTGAGTATTATGAATGATGTAACCTTCCCCAAGACCATTTGTTTTCAGATAACTCTAGTTGTTCTTTTTTTTTTTTTTTTTTTAAAGATTTTATATATTTATTTTTGAGAGAGAGGCAGTGAGAGAGCATGAGCGAGGAGAAGGTCAGAGGGAGAAGCAGACTCCCCGTGGAGCTGGGAGCCTGATGCGGGACTCGATCCCGGGTCTCTGGGATCATGACCTGAGCCGAAGGCAGTCGTCCAACCAACTGAGCCACCCAGGCGTCCCTAGTTGTTCTTAATGTCGAGCCACAGTCTAACCTGATTGGTCTGATGGCCTCTAGCTCAAAGCAGTATGGAACTAATGCTAGATCATTTCCTTGTTTGGAACACTATAATTCTATTAATGTAGGTCAAGAAAACATTGTCAGTTTTTCCCCAGGTCCATTAAACCGTTAATTCAAATTCAGCTTACAGTCAACTAAAACTTAATTTTTTTCCCAGTAAATGCTGCTGTTAAGCCATAATCTGTCCATCTTATGTTTGTGCTGCGTTTTTAGTGAAGGTCTCACTTCCTTCTTATTAAACAGTTAAAAGAAATAGCTATTCTTCTATGCCAATGCTCAGGGCTCTAAGAAATAGGATTTCATTCCTGCCCTTAGGAGTCTCCATTATACAAATGGGACACAGACAAGTGAACAGGAAAAATACTTGAAAGAAAGTCAAGGGAGAAGAGTAGTTTGTAGGAATGACTGAATGAAGGATTCTGATAGGCATGTTCATAATTACAAACAATTTAAATGTGATCTGGATTGGTAGGACCTTGAATGACTGATTAGGGGACAGTTTCATATACAACTGTTACTTGGTTTTAATTATTTCTCATAGCAAATATCCTATTACTTTCCACAAAGAAGTGAGAGTAAGAAAGTCAAATGGGAGTGGCACTGTATCTCTGCTCTAGTACGAGGTACACTATATCCAAGGTATACACTAAAAGTATAGACTCATGTTTCATCACTAAACTCTATCAAATATCTCAAAATTGTCAGCTTTAGGGGCACCTGGGTGGCACAGTGGGTTAAGGCCTCTGCTTTCAGCTCAGGTCATGATCCCAGGGTCCTGGGATCGAGCCCCACATGGGCTCTCTGCTTGGCGGGGAGCCTGCTTCCCCTCTCTCTGCCTGCCTCTCTGCCTACTTGTGATCTCTACCTGTCAAATAAATAAATAAAATCTTAAAATTGTCAGCTTTAGAAGTAACCATTCTATCTGCTACCAATGCTTAATTCTAACTTATAGGAAGCATTTCTTTACATATGGTCCTTTTTTTTTTAAAAGATTTTATTTATTTATTTGACAGACAGAGATCACAAGTAGGCAGAGAGGCAGGCAGAGAGAGAGAGGAGGAAGCAGGCTCCCTGCTGAGCAGAGAGCCCGATGTGGGCCTCGATCCCAGAACCCTGGGATCATGACCCAAGCCAAAGGCAGAGGCTTTAACCCACTGAGCCACCCAGGCGCCCCACATATGGTCCTTTTAAAGAAAAATTTTTATTCCTCACAGCCTGGATGAGCTTTCTACCATAAAGATAATTTTTCTTTGAAATTGAGAAAAGCATGGTAGTATCTTTATTGTGGCTGTTATTTAGCTGATTTTATAAAGTAAGAAATTTTTATTTCTGCTGTGATCTAGGATTGAGCTGGGATAAGGCAGAAAGAGAATGAAGATACCTACAGGGAAGATATCTACCACGTAGAAGGAAGACAAAATGAAAGAAAAAAATAAAAGTGCTGATGGACTGTACCAAAAAATCATGGTTAAGTGCACAGTCTTCCAAACTCCTTTTATTTTAAGTGATACCTCAATTTAAGAAATACTATGTAATACTAAGTATAATACTAAAATAACTTTATGTAGTACATAAAGTTACAAAATAATTCAGCTCTTACCTTACAGGAAACAACTGAGGAAAACATCCTTGTGTTTCACTGTCAACAAATTTCTGGATCTGAAGCACTTGTTTTAAAAGATGTCCCTTGGAAGATTTGTCAATTTTTGTTAATACCATCTGTAAGAAAACAAATATTTAAGCATTAGAAATAAAGTCTTTTTTTAATACAAAATTTTAAGTTTTAGCTACGATTTTTTAAAAAGATTTATTTATTTATTCTAGACAGAGAATGAGTGCACAGTGGTGGGGGAGGGAGAGGGAGACAGAAAACTTAGCAGACTCTGGCTGAGCACAGAGCCCCATTGCAGGGCTCAATTCCACCATACCAAGATCATGACCTGACCTGAAACCAAAAGTCAGATGCTTAACCAACTACACCACCCAGGCGCCCCTAACTACACATGGTTAATAACAACTAGATGACCCTGTTAAGTTTCTTATTCTCTCTATACTTATTTTTTCATCTATAAAATAAAAGCAACACCCCCAAAAGGAGTTACCATGAAGATTAAACGACTTAATGTATGCAAGGATAAAGTATATACTATGTGTTTGGTGTTTAATGGTGCTTTAACTACAAAGGGCCAAAATATCTTGGATTCAAGACTAGTGAAAAGGACCTTGGGCCATATTTGTAATTGACATAAGACAAATTTCATATGATCACTATATATCTTATGTTAACTAAGACGAATAGTATTAGGTTGATCCAAATAAAATTGCCAACTTATAATCATTTTTGACCTACAAAATGGTTCTGCCTTATATGCAATAATACAAAGGAAAAACTAGAAATCAGGCTATTTGTATCTTATATCCACTACAATTATAGGAATGATTACAAAATCAATTAAAAAGTAAAACTCTGATCTATCAATTTCCTGGGGAATTTCTACAAAATTAAAATTTCCTGACTAATCATTTATGCTTTCCAGTTGTTAAAAAATGTTAATGGTAAAAGAAGTGAGTAGCAGAAAGCATGTGGTTTCTAATGACTTGTGAGTCCCTCCAATTGGGAGTCTTTCCTCATAAGAGCAAATATGCTAGTATTTAAAAGGAGGCATAATTCCTCTATCACAACCTTTTTCCAAAAAAGAAAGTAAAATTTCTTTGAATTTGAAGCTGAGAAAAATATACAGTTTTTTAAACTGGTACCTATGATACCAAATCAGGAATACTGTATCACTTAAAACCAGTTTGGCACTATTGGGTATTTTCTACTATGTGGACTATAATCAAACCTTTGACTCCTCATACTAACTGCAGTTATAGATTATGCTTCATATGGCTTTTGCAAAATCCCAAAATTCCATAACCCCAAGAATACAAAAACATGACTGACTAGTAACATGGTTTGATTTGCATTAAACTTCACTGTTACATTTTAGTGGTTTCTTTTTTTGAAATCAAATTACAGTCAATGGATTCTTTTTCTTAGAAAGGAACTTCAGAGGTCTATTTTATCTGGAAAACTCATGAAGCAAAGTAAATGTGGATACCAACCTACTAATATGTATTCTATTCTAGGGCAAACAACAGAAAAAAAATACAAGTAAGATATTCCCAGAAGAAATATTGTTTTCTTAAGGAACATAAAAATCCTACCTGTATGTCCTGGAGCCTGCTATTTTCTTGCAATCGTTCTTAAACTACAAATTGCTTTAGCAAATTTTTCAGTTGCAACTTCATTTACATTTCAATATGTACTATATGCCAAACTGCTGTTAAAGAGCCACTAATATGTTTTATACAAATATTTATATTGCCATTAAGAAAATGAAAGGAAAAAGCACTGAGGAACACTAAGTGAACAGCTTAAAAATACTTTACTTTGACTATAATTTTGAAAACTTAAAGATGAGAGAAAGAAAAGAGAATAAAAGTACCACAGAACTTATCTACTAATGGCTGATAATCAAAAAGATTATTCAAAAACTATTCTTGCAGAGATAAGAACTGCTCTCTCACTGAAAAGACACACACACACACAAGCATTTGCACATGTATACACACAAACTGGTATTTCCAATAGCAACTATGATTCAAAGGAAATACTTACCACATAAGGTAATGAAAATTCTTCACACATTCCTATGGCAATACTGTCAGTTTTTTGAATTCCGACAACACTATCCACTAACAGAAATGTTCTCATCAAACTATAAGAATGGAGAAAAAAATTAATGACAATATCAAATATACTCATTCATTTCTTCCCCAACCCTCACTATGCAGAGAAATTTTCTTTTGAATAATTTTCACTCCAAAATTTTAAAATTTTTTAGGCAAAAGGAATTTTCAGTTCATTAGAAGTTCATCCTATAATCCAATAAATCTCAATGCTATTACTTTCAATAACTAAATTTACTAAATATTAATTCATTTCAATAGCAGGTATTGGACCTAAGATCCTCTGCTTAGGTCTGGACACAGAGATGAGTGAGTACCTTCCTTTAAAAGCTTGAATTCTAGGGACGCCTGGTGACTCCGTTGGATAAATGTCTGTCTGCCTTTGACTCAGGTCATGATCCCAAGGTCCTGGGATCAAGTTCTGCATTGGGCTCCTTGCTTGGCGGGGAGCCTGCTTTCCCACTGCCTGCTCTGCCTGCAGCTCCCCATGCTTGTTCTCTCTCTCTCTCTCTCTCCAACAAATAAATAAATACAATCTTAAAAAAAAAAAAAAGCTCAAACTCTAGTAGGAGAAAGGGACATGAACCCAATTAACTATAACATGCTTTTGGGTTAGATTTATAAGAAAATATTTTCCTTACTTCCTTCGTTCTTTTAGATAGGTCTCTACCATGTCAACAAAATCTTCGGGAGCTCTATACCCATAACCTGGCATGTCCACCAATGTAAAATATTTTCCAACTTTGAAAAAATTCATTTTCTTTGTGTGCCCCTGATAAAATAAATGGAAAAATAAAAGCTTCCTTAGAATACATCCTGTATATACTTATGTATATACATATATACATAATGTATATATTTAATGACTGAAAATTTTCTATTCAATCAGCAAATATTTATTAAAAGGCTAAGTGTTCTGAATATAATCCTAGGTATGCTGATGATGATACAGGAAAAGAATATAGAAGAGAAGTGGCTGGAGATAAGCTTAGATGGTACTATTTATTCCCTCCAATTCCTTGTTAAGAGCATCTGTATGACTTAAGAAGAACTTCTGATTAGGAATATGTACCCAAAATATGTCGGAGTCTTTTCATTAGCTCTTTCTCAGTGAAAAGTTATTCTATAATGGTGTCACTGCATTAGTCAATATTCTCTGATGAATAATTTATATCCATTTTAAAGAGAAATAAATTATGGCACAGATTAGTTAAAATAAAAATACTTACTGTCAGTCATACAGGTCTTCATAAAACCTAGATGCAAAACTTGATAGTTTGTTACATCTAGACTACTGCTTCCCTAGAATCAAGATGTTTTGCATGTTTCATTAGATGGTTTTAGTGCTTTCAGTAAACCATTTTTTAAAAGCATGTACAACACTAAAAAATATATGTTAAACTAAAATGATGCAAAGATGGTAAAAAGTCATGGTTTTGTGTCTAATGACACTACTAATCAGAAAACAAAAGATTAAGATAAGCAACTTAAAAAGTCAATTGTTGAACTTAGAACAATTTTCAGAGGAAAGATTCTGTAAAACAGTACTTAGGTTCCCAGTCAGTTGATGTGTCTATCCATAGAAAAATGACAGATTAGGAATGTCAAGAATACACTTCTTCCATTGTCCTCTCACAGCAGGAAGGGAACCCACCCTACCTAGAAATCAGAGTTTAGCTGTGTTATTTGAGGAGACAGAGTAGGCCTAAGGATAGGAAATTTAATGAACTACAATCATCAGCATTAGCGATGGAGCCAGGGGATCAACTACATGAAGAAATGGGGAGCAAGAGAAGACTAGGAAGCTTCATGTAAGGGTTCCAATGCAAAGAAAGGGGGGCAGTGAGCTATAGGTTGGTGGGAACATTTTGCCATGGATAGATAATAAGGTGAGAGGAACTAGGGGTGAATTTTAATGATACCGTATCTTAGATATTGGTAGTCTGCATCATTGAGAAAGAGTAGAGGAAATTTTAAAAATGCCAGAAAGCTACTACAGCAGACTGGCTGGGGTAATCACATCATTTGGCCCTGGGTAAACTGGGTTCTGCCTAATATATATACATATATGTATGTATACATATATATATATATATATACATATATATATATCTGTATCTATATCTATATATAAAGAGAGAAGGGTTAGTAGGAGAAGGGAGGGAGAAAGGACTTAGCAAGGTATACAAGATTATAGGAGGGGAAAAAAAACACTTCAAAGCAGTTTCCTCTAAAATCAGGGTAGAAGTAGATGATCAATCTTAAAGAAGCAAATACAGAATGGCAGCAATACTTTATGCGGCATTTCTTTGGAAAAGATTTGAACAAAAGATTTCATCAAGAAACTGGCAAGACAACCAAAATAAATCCAGACATACTTCCTTCTTCTTCAGGGATATGTAGAGGTATCAATAAAATGTCTTAATTCATTACTTGTTTGAAAGAAATCACTGTTCTAGAAACTTACCAAGTATGATTTCTTGTACCTTTCAACATTAATTAGTCACTTTAGTCACTTCAGAGATGGTTCAGACATATTTCACATTTCAATATACTGTTTCTTTTATATCCCATGGGCCTCCCCAACCCTTTCCTTCAACATACCGGTTTCTTGGAGACTCTGACTTCAACCTCTGGGGCCAGGGAAAATAAGGCTTTTATTAGAGAGGATTTTCCAACATTGCTTCTGCCTATAAAACACACCTTATACAAGGAAAAAGAAGATAACTGAGTACAAGGTTTATATATACATTTTTATTACATATTGTTTTAGCTGCAAAAATCTGTTAAAGACTGTCTTTCCTAGCCATGTAAAAAGGTGACTTATGTTTAGTTGAACCTCAAATTCTAACATATAACTACTATCTCCTGAATGATTCCCAGGGCCAGGTACTGTTCAAAGCACTTAGCATAAATTTTCTTATCTACTTTTTACAACGTCCCTATCAGGTAGGTAATATTATTATCCCCATTTTACAAATGATAAAACTAGAGACAGGGAGAGGCTAAACAACTGGCCCAAAATTATATAGCTAGAAAGGGAAGAAGGTGGAATTTAAACTCAGGACATCTATATCCAGAACCTGTGCCTTTAATTACATTATGCTACTCAAGAATATCTGGGACATTTATTAAGCATTCCATATTTACAAAGCTTTTTGAAGTTAAAAATTATATGCATGTCAACAAAACTTATTCTAAAGTACAACTACATGTCTGAAACTGTATTGCCCCACAAACTCCCAGAGCGGACTGTAACACCATTGCATTTATGAGGTTATTCTTTTCTCTTGGTGTCTCTTGTTGCAATTAAACTTTTCTCCTTTAGACCTCTATAGTGTAGAAAGGAACATAATGTTCCCGATACCAACCATTAATATACATGACTGCTTTTTAACATGGTATTGAAGGGGGGTACAATATCAATCAGTGGTTCTAGGTGAGGGTGGTTATCACCCTCTGGGGGTGTTTTAGAAATTTGTAAGGGCATATCTACTTATGAATAGGACTGGGTGGCACTTAGTGGGTGGGCCAGGGATGCTACATATTTTGCAAGACTGGGGTCAGTCCTTC
The DNA here is from genome assembly GCA_004024625.1 of Mellivora capensis. Taxonomy (NCBI): domain Eukaryota; kingdom Metazoa; phylum Chordata; class Mammalia; order Carnivora; family Mustelidae; genus Mellivora; species Mellivora capensis. Next base: position 15,690 of record PISX010002887.1, on the reverse strand, counting down.
AGAATGAATTGATTCTGATGCTGCTCTCCAACGGAATTAGCTTTGCCTAGTGATGCATACGTCAACAAACATCAATGATCCGTGAGATATTTTGATCAATTGCTCAATTGATCAAATCCTCTGCCAAATTAAATCCAATGATAATATGTAAATAGAACTATATTTCAAGAAATCAAAAGTTACTGGACAAAAAGCCCAGCAATTCAGAAGCTTCAGTCAAAACACGATGTCATCTCAAAATTATTATTATTTTTTTAAAGATTTAATTTATTTATTTGACAGACAGAGATCACAAGTAGGCAGAGAGGCAGGCCGAGAGAGAGGAGGAAGCAGGCTCCCCGCTGAGCAGAGAGCCCGACGCGGGGCTCGATCCCAGGACTCTGGGATCATGACCTGAGCCGAAGGCAGAGGCTTTAGCTCACTGAGCCACCCAGGCGCCCCTCATCTCAAAATTATTAAACTACTTATGTTCCCCTTAGTTCTATTTAAACTATCATAGCAGTTCTAATTCGAGCAGTTGCAAATAATGAGATCTTAAGACAGGCATAAAATGCCTACTCGTGGAATTTCACCAAAGTTGTTTAATAAAAACCACATTGTTGCCACGTATATATAATTATTATTTCTGCACAACAGGAAATTCAGATTGGGTGTAAATTACGTACTGATAAGGACCATCACATTTGTGTAACTATTGCACTTTTCCTATTCACTTTGTCTCATTTGTCTCGGGATGTTTTTCCCTACGTCAATTAGGAAGGAGAAAGAATAAAAAGCCATATAATTTTTTGAACTGGTTTGGTTTTTACAATCATTTAATCTTGTATATTCATTACCAAAGAAACTAAAACGATATATGCTTATTTAGTTAAAATAATTTTATGTGTCTCCACAAAGCTAGAAAATCTCTCTCGTTCGGTGACAAGAACAGGTGAGGGCAAAACCTGCCCCAGTCTTCACCACCTGAGTGAGGAGTGAGTGCAGCGGCGACTCTCACCTCAGGGTGGGCGAGGTCCGGGGCGTGGTCGAGACGCACCGCGGAGCTGAGGTACTCGATGCGGTTGCGGCCGGTGGCCGTGAAGACGCTCTCCGCCTTGGAGATGTCCTCCAAGCTCGGGTCGAAGATCTTCACGTGAAGGTCCAACCTTGCGTCTGGAGTAAGCTGCCGCTGGAGTTCCTGTAGTGGGAACGCGAGCTTCGTCATTTGTCTCTTGGGCAGCCTGAGAACTTCCGCGAAGGTTTGGAACGTGCTGCAAGCTCGGTTCACGCGCCGCAACGCCGCGGTACGCTCCAGTAGCTTGCGGGGGATCAGCCGCAAGGCGGGGGCTGTCATTTTCCTTTCCCAGAAGTCCCGCGCAGGGCTTCGCGCCAAAGTCTGGCCTGCGCCCGGGAGACACCGCTTCCGCTATGCCTGCTGGGAATTGTAGTCTCATCTGGCCTCACACGTTTCCGCCGCAAAGCTTCCAATCCCGAGAGCCCGAGGCCGCGGTTTCCTCGAGACCGGGAGGTGGGGGTAGGGACTCGGGGGCTGATGGTTGACTCACGCTCAGCTGCTGACTGAGGACTGAGCCTTAGACTTGTATATCAATCACTGTGGGGAGGTCGTTTGACAGTTTGCTGAGGTGAAAAGACACACCTGGGCCTTGTGGCCTTTGAGTGTCGCACGAAGGAGCAAACGTGTGAAGCTCTGGTGGATTCCAGGCCCGTTTACTCCTCACAGTGTCCAGTTATCTCACGGATCATTGATGTTTGTTGACGTATGCATCACTAGGCAAAGCTAATTCCGTTGGAGAGCGGCAGTGCATATAGAGTCGGAGAGGGAACTGTCAAAGTCCAGGAAGATCAGGCCAAATCAGTATTAAAGGGGATTCAGTCTGGTGGATGGGATGTTGCAACACCATTCTCCATGTTCTTGTGATATTCTCACTGATGGTTAACAGCATGTTGTTTCCAGGTGGTCCGTCTGGGCGAAGCAGCACCCTCTTCAAAGGATCTAGCCTCCTGGCTAGGTAGGTGTCAGGCTTAGATTCAGAATAGGATTTAAATCCTAGTGGGGGGAAAGGAATGTGGATTAGGAAAGCAAGCAGCTACTTAGTCATGTGGGTTGCAGAAACATAACAAGGACGTGAGATAAGGCTTGCATTGATCTAAGGTGATCGCTCCTCCCAGAGAACTGTGGAAATCCCACCCTGGGTCCAGTTCCACAGCTGAGGTTGGGTGTATTTTGCTAAACTGTAGAAGCCTAGGGAGGCCAATAAATGAAGACTGTGTTCATGTACTGTACTATGATGTACTCCCCTGCTTAATACTATAATGTACGTTATCTAACAGAGTGATGAGGCATCCCTGCTAGATTCCATCATTTGTTAATTCATCAAATATGTAACGAACACCGATTATATGCCAGGCATTACACTAGGTGCTGGAGATATATCAGTGAGTGAATGAAACAGATAAGAGTCTCTGTCCTCATGCTGTTGACTTAAGACAATAGTTAAGTAAAACACAGAATATATTAGATAATAAATGCTTAGGAAAAAGCCAAAGCTGAGTCACTAGAGTGTGTGTGTGTAGAGCTGTAGGGGTGTTGGATTGTAGTATGATCCTCACTGAACAGATGGTATTTGAATGCAAACTTGAAGGAGGTGAGAGAAGCGTTCCAGATATATGTGCAAAGGCTCAGAGGCAGGAGTGTGTATGGCTTTTTGAAGAACAGCAAGGAGGCCAATGTGGCCAGAGTGGAGTAAACAAGGATAGATGCTTGCAGTGACTCTAACTATTCCTATCAAATTAGTGTTTGGATATAGGCATTTGAACTGAATGTGTATTGTCTTTTGCTGTTCAGCATCCCTTGCATAGAGAGGAAGCATCTGCTCCTGTAGTTCTGTGGGGCTATTGATAATAGAACTCTACTGATCACAGGAGGTAGGGTTTGGTCATATTGTATGTATTATGAGAAGAATGACTGGGTGAGTAATGTGCGGGTGACCCCAACCGGGACAGTCATTATGTTGAAGTTGGATGGGCAGCTGGCTCTGCCACTCAGTCAAAATGCTAGAATGTGAGTCTAGCACTCATGATGGCCATTCTTTCCAGCTACGTGGGGGAAGCCTACAGTACTTTAAGAGACAATGATGCTAACACGCAAAAACAATACGGAGATATAGGGGTCCAGGCAGTGTGACTCCTGATGAACTATGTTGAGTATCATGTTCTCTGTCCCTCAGCTCCTCAGTCACACAAGTCAGTTCGTTCCTCATCTTGCATTTACTTGCATTACTGGACCTGATTTGACATGGATTTGACTGCAATCAAGAGTCCTGATTAATACAGCATTGTAAGATGTTTTGTTGTTCTCTTGTAAAGCCAGAGCCATCAGACTAATGGGATAGTTGGAGTGGCCTATGTAAATGTCAAACCTATTATAGAGGACACATAGTAAAGCCTTAGGGCTTAAAGCACCTGTGGCTGCAGGTTAAGCAGGCCAAAATGTTATCCTCCCTGGACTTCAGGGAGTTCAAGTTTCCCTTCCATTCAGGATATTTCCTCATCCAGTGGGTATTTATGATGTTTGGTAAAGGTCACTAATCTAGTTACATTGTGAAAATTAGCAGAGCTCAGGATGTGTTTATGGTTCATCCTCCTGAGAAAAAGTACCTTCTGTTTGACAGCTTGGGAGGTTGTTCACCACAAAGTTAACAAGATTTTCCTATTTAGTAACTTGGGGAGGTATTACCTACTTTGCATGCATTTCTTAGCACCAGCTGTTATTGCTATACTCTATCTGGCCTAAATGCCGTAGTTCTGTCATGTTCATCTAATGAAAATGGGGTAGAACAGTGGCAGGATCTTACCATGAGGACAGGGCTATCTCAATTGTTCCATCAGTGATATCGTCTCTATAATGATTGGTCATTAGTTCCAAAGCGATCTCAATTTATGTTCAAATTCTGTAGACATCACGTTTAGGGAATCCATCTAAGACCCTGAGAAGGCCAACACTGTAGGCCAAAATAGGTAGAATCAATAACATCAGAGAGTCAGTAAGCATAGCATATACATAGATCAACTCTAATCTTGGGCCAAAAATGGTTTGCATGCTCTGACAGAAGCAAAGGCGGAGATCCTAGGAAAACTCACTTTTAAATGAGGAGAAAAGTAATGGACTAGGTCTCAGTGTCCAGTCTACATGCAACATTGTCCTACCATACTCTCCCCTTGTTTTAGCAATAGTAATTAACATGTAATAAGTGCCTGCTATTCCTGGAATTGATCTGGGTGCCAGGAATAAAAATATAAGAAAAACATGATCACAACCTAATTGGGACCTCCAACCCTTGTTTTAGGAAGAAAATATTGGGGGAAAGGAAGAAAGAAGAGGCACTATATGAATGAGAACAATGGGTGAGAACCTACCACATGTGACTTAAATTGCTTAAATTGTAATAACTACTATCTGAATGGATGCTGTAAATTTAAAATGCACTTAGTTATGTTTTCTCAAGTTTTCTGCACAACAGCTCATTTCATTTAAAAAATGTACATTAGCAGTGCCTGGGTGGCTCAGTTGGCTAAGCATCCAACTCTTGGTTTCCGTTCGGGTGGTGATCTCAGGATTGTGAGTGGGAGCCCTGCGTTGGGCTCCGTGCTCACTGTAGAGTCTGCTAAAGTTTCTCTCTCTCTCTCTCTCTCTCTCTCTCTCAAATAAATTAATTTAATTTAAAAATATACATTAGGTATCTCCTAACATGTTGACAAAACTTTATGGCCCACACATACAACATGATGTATGACTTGTTTCTCTAATTTTCTTTTTTTTTTTTTTTTTTTTTGTTTCTCTAATTTTCTAACTGGATCATAAATTATTTTTGAGATTTATTATTTTGCCATCATTCAAGAAACAGCAGAGATGTATTTCCTACGATCCTCTTCTTTGGGAGCTCATCAAATAATTTAGTTTCACTTTATATTTCATTAATGTACCTGTAGAGAATATCTCTGACTTCAGAGAGGTTTTTTCCTTTACAGAAGTCTTTTGAGCTTTCTTTTAATGTTGTGCCTGCTGTACTAACAGATTTCTTTAAAGAGATCTGGAGATTAAATAGCAGACAGTGCTCATGTGTAGGAGGTGAGTTCTTAGAATGATTTGGGTTTGGAGGAAGGGTAGTGTAGAGCTTCACTTCCTTCAAGGTTGTTTTTCTCAATAGAAAAAGTTGTTTTATGTAGTCAGTTTTTCTCATTTGTAGTTGTGTGTTTGATTTCTCTGCCATATTAGTGCTATTAAAATATTTTAGAACACTCTTCAACTGGTGTTTTTACATATAGGTTTGTTTGTTTTCCAGAAAAAAATGTGGATTTTGCTGTTCTCACTCATAACTTCATTAACTTTTAATTCTTCTTGTCTAGTAGACAAGGTTATTTTAATATGTACATTTGCCTTGTTGTATATCTCCAGTCTGTATCTTCATTGCTTTATTGTAAGTGAATGCTGTGTTCTCTTGTACCCTGAGTAGATGAGATGGCGTTCCAGAGGCAGAGAGGTTGAGATTGTTCAGATTGTTTAATTCACTTACAGATATATTTTTTCAGGAGTCCCCAAGATTACTCCCCAGATTTGGTGGATCCTTAGGAAGACTCACAGGACTCAGCATATGATTGTACTTTTGGCTATGATTTATCACCATGAAAGTACAGAAAGCAGAACTGGTTAAGGGAAAGGCACTCAAGGTAAAGTCTGGAGGTAAATCAGGCACAAGCTTCTATGTGTCCTTTCCCAGTGGAGTAATGTGTGAAATGTCTCCCAGGAACACCTGCTCGAGCCTAGACTCCAGCATTTGTATCACAGGCTGGCCTTGTAGGCCCATAGGGGCTGTGTAACTGACTATATATAGTCACTGAAATTCCAGACTCTCGGAAGGAAAGCAGGTGCCTAGCGTAACCCTCATTGTATTGTTCGTACAAATAGTGGAGGTACACTGAGCCACTGTTATCATTTAGGGAATGTTTTCTAATCAAGTTCCCAGACACCAGCCAAGGTCCAATCTGTAAACAAGCCTTTCTGAGACTGCAGTCACAAGCCTGCTATGTTAACTCTTTTTTGTACATAGATTAGAAGGTAAAAAATTTAAAGATTTTATTTATTTATTTAAGAAAGAGAGAGAGCAGGTGTGAATAGGGAGAGGAGCAGAGCAGGAGGGAGTGGGTAGAGGAATGACTCCCGGGCAGACTCCAGGCTGAACACACAGCTCAACCCGGGGCTGGATCCCACAACCATGAGATCACCACCGGAGCTAAAACCAAGAGTTAAAAACCCAACAGACTGAGCTACCTAGGTGCCCCTGAAGGTAAAAATTTAAAAATAAGGAGTCGCTATCTGCCCTTATTATGAGATTGTTTAATTGTAGGGAAATTATATTGCAAGTTCTGCTCTAAATACAAATGACTTCTCGAGATTTTTGAGAAAAATATGATAAACCTGCTCTCCTCTTTTTAGTAGGACATGGCAAAACTAGAACTTTGGGGGAAGTAGCTACATCAGCTGCCTGTAATGAAGTATGGGGCCTCTAGAGAACAGTTCGCACTGCATGATAGTGGCTGCTTTGAACAGCAGATCCTAGGTTGACTGGGTGTGCCCTGGGGTATTTAACTGCTGTTGAATGCAGCAAGGTCCTTGGTCATTCATTCCCTCCAGCCTGCTTACTCACACCCCTCATGGGCTGGATAATATATTACAAAAGATTTTTTTGTGATTACTTTTACAAAGGAATAATGCCTACAGTAGAGGTGCCAGGCCATTACCTGATAGACAGATCTCATGGGGGGAGGGTACAGGAGCGGTTAAGTGTAGAATGTAATGTTAGGTTGTCTTCATGCTGTGATGTACCCCTCCACTGCCTATACCGGTAAAAACCAGGGCCTAGATGTTGACTCTTCTCCCTGGATATTTGTTATTTTCCAGGGTAGCTAACTGATTTTTACCATGATGAGATGAACTCACAGACTCACATTATGAACCCAGAAGGAAAAAAAAGAAAATCATTCTAGAAGGAGTAGAGTGAACAGACTTGGTGTGCAAAGAATTTAAAATAAGAACAGTAAATGTCCTCACAGAAATGGGAGAATATAGGAAATATGAAACAGGAAACTTCCAAGAAGAACAAATTAGATACTGGACATCGATATATTATTGTTGAAGTAAAGATCTCAATGGATGGGTTTCATAATTGAACAGCGGAGTGAATACAGCTGAAGAACAAAATAGTGATGGCTCAGTGGGTGAAGCATGAGACTCTTGGTCTTAGGGTAGTAAGTTCGAGTCCCATATTGGGTGTAGAGATTACTTAAAAATAAAATCTTCAAAAATAAGTAAATAAGAAAATAAAGACATTAAGAGCTGTTGGGGATAAGAGAGGAAATGTTAATATCAACATGGCTGGAGTCACTGTAAAATAAATGGCAAGATGTTAGTATTTGAAAAATAATTATCAGGGCGCCTGGGTGGTGCAGTCAACCTGAGGCTCTGACTCTTGGTTTTGGCTCAGGTCATGATCTCAGGGTCATGGGACCAAGCTCTGCATTGGGCCCTGTGCTCAGCAGGGAGTCTGCCAGAGACTTTTTGCCCCTCAGTCTTCCCCTCCCTCTCACTCCCCCCTTCTTCTCCTCCAAAGCTTGCTCTCTTTCTCTCTCTCAAATAAGTAAGTGAATAAATAAAATAAAATCTTTAAAAAAATAAAAAGAAAAGAAAAATAATTACTGAAAATTTCTGGAATGGAAGATGTAAGACCTCAATTTGAAAGGGCTCATAGAATAGAATAGATGAGAAAACTCTATATCTAGATATATTAAATTCACATTTTAGACCACCAAATCCAATAAAGCAAGTGCTAAAACTTTCCAGAGGAAAAATGCAGGTCAACCACTAAGCAAAAAAAAAGTCTGACTGAGTTTTCTGAGTTGCAGAACTAGATGCAAGAAGAGAATAAAGTAGCATTTTTCAGACACTGATAAAAGTAAAAATAAAGCTTAGTAAATTTTATTGACTAAGCAGTGACACATGAAGACATATCCTAAATTCAAGATCAATGCTACTTAAAGGCCCAATCCAAAAATAGTTTATTGTTCTTATCTGGATGAGATAAGGAGCTTGTGTGTGAATGTACATCAAATCAATACGCTGCTTCTTTTATTGAGAAAATCTTGCTAAGAAAGAAAGTCAGCTGGACTAAACTGTGTACTTAGTAATAGAGTGATTTACACTGGCATAAACCTTTTTTTTTTAATTGCAAATTTGTGGACCAGTGCTTGTTTGTGGATCATCTTTTCAGTAGCACTGGTCTGGAAGCTATTAGCACGTTGTGAGTGTGGGTGAAGGTGTGCAAGACCCTAGAAACAGAAGAGTGAGCTTAGAGGTTTTTCTTGGTTTTGCAGTGGAGAGAAGATGTAGGTACTGATAAACCTTAACACTTTATAGGGAAAATAAGCATATATATGAACTTATTAAGTTGGACTATCCACCATAAGACTAGAACCAGGATGCAGATCTTTTAAAATAGAACAAGGAAATTGCATTTTTTCTAATGGAAAAATGAGAAAAAGATAAGTAAATAACCGTAAAGAGAATGGTAACTAAACAATTAGAAATAAGATGACTGAAATAAGACCTAATATCTCAGAAGCATAATAAATATAGTCTAAGCCAATTAAATGGTAAAAGATTCTTATATTGGTTAAAAAAATAAGACAACAAAATACAAGTTTCAAATCCATCAGATAATTCTATATGTTGTCTTTGAGTCAAAGTTTAAAATAAAAATATATAGCCTTTCCAGAAGACACGAATAGACATTACTGCAAAGAAGACATCCACATGGCCAACAGACACATGAAAAAGTGCTCCACATCACTCGGCATCAGGGAAATACAAATCAAAACCACAATGAGATATCACCTCACACCAGTCAGAATGGCTAAAATTAACAAGTCAGGAAACAACAGATGTTGGCGAGGATGTGGAAAAAGGGGAACCCTCCTACACTGTTAGTGGGAATGCAAGCTGGTGCAACTCCTCTGGAAAACAGCATGGAAGTTCCTCAAAAAGTTGAAAATAGAGCTACCCTATGACCAGCAATCATACTACTAGGTATTTACCCTAAAGATACAAATATAGTGATCCGAAGGGGCACGTGCACTCGAATGTTTATAGCAGCAATGTCCACATAGCCAAACTATGGAAAGAACCTAGATGTCCATCAACAGATGGATGGATAAAGAAGATGTAGTATATATACACGATGGAATACTATGCAGCCATCAAAAGAAATGAAATCCTGCCATTTGCAATGTTGTGGATGGAACTAGAGGGTATTAGGCTTAGTGAAATAAGTCAATCAGAGAAAGACAATTATCATATGATCTCTCTGATATGAAGAGTTTGGGAGGCAGGGTGGGGTTTATGGGGGATAGGGAAAGGAAAAATGAAACAAGGTGGGATCGGGAGGGAGATAAACCATAAGAGACTCTTTTTTTTTTTTTATTTTTTTTTTATTTTTTTTTTATTTTAAAGATTTTATTTATTTATTTGTCATAGAGAGCGAGAGAGAGCGAGCACAGGCAGACAGAGTGGCAGGCAGAGGCAGAGGGAGAAGCAGGCTCCCTGCCGAGCAAGGAGCCTGATGTGGGACTCGATCCCAGGACGCTGGGATCATGACCCGAGCCGAAGGCAGCTGCTTAACCAACTGAGCCACCCAGGTGTCCCCCATAAGAGACTCTTAATCTCACAAAACAAACAGGGTTGCTGGAGAGTGGGGATGGGGTATATGGTCAGTGGGGAGGGTATGTGCTATGGTGAGTGCTGTGAAAAGTGTAAGCCTGATGATTCACAGACCTGTACCCTGGAGTAAATAACACCTTATATGTTAATAAAAATAATTTTTAAAATGTAGCTTTCATTTTCTTCTAAACTATTTATTGGAAGCAGGAGATAGCTGAGGGGACTAATATCTTGAATAAAATTATAAATATATGTATGTATGTATATATACATATGTATATATATACACACACATAAATAAATAAATAAATAAATAAATTTAACTTAAATAGAGAAAAAGCTAGGCAAAGCATATGAGTGGTTAGTTCACTAAGGGGGAAACTAAATTGTGTAGAAATAAGAAACGGATTTATGACACAATCACACAATGGCTTATGACTCTTCTTTTTTTTTTTTTTAAGATTTTATTTATTTATTTGACAGAGCTCACAGGTAGGCAGAGAGGCAGCCAGAGAGAGAGGAAGGGACGCAGGCTCCCTGCCAAGCAGAGAGCCCGACGTGGGGCTCGATCCCACGACTCTGGGATCGTGACCTGAGCCAAAGGCAGAGGCTTTAACCCACTGAGCCACTCAGGCACCCTGCTTATGACTCTTCTAAATATAGAGGGACCATTAAAAGAACACCGAGGCTTAACATAGTAATTAAATTTTGACATCTTTGATATTTTGCCAGCATTTGTCCTTACACAAACTACAAGTTTACATTAAAAAAATTTTTGTTCCAAACATATAGTTGTTAAGGTAGGAGGATAGAACATATTTTATTTAACTATTTGTTACCTTGATTTATAACTTTAAAAATATTTGGCCGTACCATCCATGGGCCTGCACCTGCACTCTCACCTGGCTCCACAAATATTAGGGGCGAGCCTGATAAAGGAAGCAGAATTATAAAGCAGCATCATAGCAGGCCTTTATACATACCGTGGAAGTTTGCATAAGTACTGCAGTGGTTAAATGATGTAGTAATTTTCTATTGCTCCTGTAACAAAGTAACTTAGTGACTTATAACAAGACAAATTTTTTGTCTTACAGTTCTGGAGGTCAGAAGTCTGAAATGGCTTTAACCGGGCAAAATCAAGCTGTTGGCAAGGCTGTGATCCTTCTGGAAGCTCTAGAGGAGAATCTGTTTCCTTGCCTTTATCAGGTTCTAGAGGCAGCTTGTCATCCTTGACTTGGGACTCCATCCTCCATCTTCAAATCAGCCTATAATGTTTTCTCTCTCTCTCTGACTCTGACTCTCTGCCCTCCCTCCTTCCCTTATGAGGACCTTTATGCTTATATAAGACAAAATAATCTCCCCATTCCAAACTCTTTAATTTAATCACATTTGCAAAATCCCTTTTGCTATGTAGGGTAACATATTCACATATTCTAGGGCAGAGGACATGGATGTCTTTTGTGAAGACAGTCCTCTCTCCACCACAACTGGAGCACGGAATTGGAAGGCTGGTGGAAATTGGAGATCTTGGATGAATATTGTTACTTTTTACCTTATATTATTTTGTACTACTGTTTAAATTGGTTTTTCCAAAAGATATTACTTTTATAAGAATAACTATTAAAAATATTTTGATCTCTCAGTCACTTTTGTTGTTTCTTTTAATAGAAAGTAAATTTTATATTATGCATCTCTTTGCCTTGTAGAAACATTATTTCTATGGACTCTTAAAGTCATTGGGTTGAACTAATCCCATTTTAAAAAAAGATTTTATTTATTTATTTTAGAGAGAGAGAGAGAACTTATACAAGCAAGTGGGGTAAGGCAGAGGGGGAGGAAAGGGGAGAGGGAGAGAGAACCTGAAGCAGACTGAGCTACAGCACAGAGCCTGAGGGAAATAATAATCCCATTTAATAGAGATACAAACCGATGTATATAGAGCATAACTGAATTACCTAATCTTTGTAGCTGAAGGGAGTATCTTTTGGAAGAAGGAAAAAAGTGGGATAAACGACTGTAAGTAAGACATTAAAAAAAAAAAAGATGTTTAGGAAGTATTTCAGCATGTCACTTCCCTCAAACTAGTTCCAATCTGTATATGGAGTTTTACTCATTAATATTGCTATCCCAGGGGACAAGGAGTTAGTTACTTTCAAATGGGCCTAAGACAAATATTAAGTTAAATACTCAATGACATATTTCTAATGCCATCTTGGACAATTCTGCTCTGAGGACTGCTCTAGGACCTGAAGCCTTCTTAGGTACAGTCTCCCACCCTCACTTTCTTTCTTTCTTTTTTTTTTTTTAAGATTTTTTTTTTTTAATTTTATTTTTTTGTCAGAGAGAGAGAGAGAGCACAGGCAGAGTGGCGGACAGAGGCAGAGGGAGAAGCAGGCTCCCTGCTGAGCAAGGAGCCCGATGTGGGACTCGATCCCAGGACGCTGGGATCATGACCTGAGCTGAAGGCAGCCGCTTAACCAACTGAGCCACCCAGGCGTCCCCCACCCTCACTTTCTTTCTTTTGTTCAGCCACACCCTTAGTACACCCTCTAGGCACAACGTCTTTGATCTACTGTGGAGATATGACTCACACCAATTCTTAAACGTTCTCCTGGGTGATCCCCCAGCAGTTTCCCAGCCTCTAGGACTATCAAAGCAGGTCTCTAAAAAGGTGGGGTTGCTGAGCTGTACTTGTCCTGTGGTACCAGAGACACACTTCTGTCTGTAAGTCCCCTTAATAAATCACTCTTCATCAGGCTGGACTTGTCAGCCTTTTTCTTCAGATGTGTGGCTCCTTCCGCCTTTGGAGGCCGTTTTGCAAATACCTCCCTTTCATGGAACACCTGGAAAACTTAACTCTTCGCAGTAATAATTGCTTATTTCCCTCTTTTCCTAATCATTTCATATTGGCAAACCAGATTTAAGTGGTCATAAAATGCATGATCTTAAAACAGAAATTATTTAATATATGTACAATGGACAAAAATACAAGCAGCCTACTCTTTACATCACTGCCTACATCCTTTCTTCCCAAGTATCTCCCAAAAGTCAGGGTGCCGTCCCTCTGGTTGGAGGTGCCTCAAGATAGATATTGTGATAGTGATTGACTTTTGAAGATGGAGGGATGACTGCTGGTGTTTCCATGGGTGGTGTTTCTGAGGTTCTCGTTTTGAAGAATTAGGGTTTATAGATTAACTTGTGGTGCAAGCTCATCCCTGCCTCATTCTCTCCAGGGTTCTTATAACCAGTAGGGGCTCAGTCTTAATTGGTTTACTCACTCTTAGGACAATTTGGTTAGAAGCTTCTCATAGTTCTGATTGCTTTATCATGCTCGGCCAAGTAAAATATAGAAACACTAAATAAAAAAAAAAAGATCTTATCTACCTTTTCTCAGCACAGAGCATTTAACATCTAAACATTTTCAAGTCTCATAACCCTTTTTTCCCCCAAAGGTGAGATAGTCTTAACAGTGTTCTTTAGAAAATTCCCCTAGACACATTTTCAAATCATATTAAACCACTCCAAAACCATTGGTAGCATATTAAATAAGAATTCAAGAAGAAGAAACAGAACATTTAAGAAAGAAAGGTCACTAGCAGGAGAGCAGTCAATGGAAAAATAATTTAGATAGATGTTAATGCAGGTATTAGTACTCAAGGAAAAGTACTCAAGGAAAAATATCTTAATGTAGGACTTTGGACTTAAAAATTTTGTGGATTTGTTATATGGAATATCTGAGTTTTTATATTTCATTAACATAATCAATGTGACCAATGTCTAAGGGAAGTTTTTAAGACTGAAGGAAGTTGTATGAAATGAAGCAGCTGTTAAACACAGGGTTCTTCAGCTTCTGTTGTCTCTATGTTTTTGTTGCTGTCCAAAAGTTAAGTGACATAGTGATTTATTTTTAAAAACCATGAATTCACAATTTTGTCCTCTTTTTTCCCCTAATCCAATACAGGGGAGACTGGTAAAATGGTCAAGATCTGGAAGTATTTAAAGGAGGAATCAGAAAGACTTGCTGAGGGATTGCGAGAGATTGGGAATGGTAAAGAATCAAAGGATGAGACTTCCATAACCAGTAATGGCAGACAGAAATTTATACCAACCTTCCCAATAAAGGAAAGTAGAAAAGTTAGCAATAGCAATAAGTATTATAACAATTCTTCTGGAATTCATCAGTGGAACTCGCAGGTAACAAAGAATTACCTGGCCAAGATTGAGAAAAAAATTTAGGGATTGATGAAGCTGGTATTTGAAACTACTTTTACTTTGGGATATTCATTAATCTGAATGAGCTGACTGAAAGCTTAAGGGGTGTGTTTTTTTTAATTATTTATTCATTTTAAAAATTTCTTTTCAGTGTTCCAAAATTCATTGTTCATGTACCACACCCAGTGCTCCATGCAATATGTGCCCTCCATAATACCCACCACAAGGCTCACCTAACCTCCCACTCCTCGCCCCTCTAAAACCCTCAGATTGTTTTTAAGGGGTGTTTTGATAGCCTCTTCTGGGGCAGGGAGAGGAGGGAAGAAGGGGGAGAAAATAAAACCATTCTCTACATAGATTTCAGTCTAGCTTTGAGGCTAGATTTTATGAAAATATGTCCTTAAAATTGGATTAAGATGATCCCAGACTGTTAAATTCACAGAGTCCTGACAGAACTCAGTGAACATTGTCTTTGGAGGAAGATAAAATCATTATAGGTCCTCAAATTATTTCTACGATTTGAAAAGCAAAATGTAATACCTGAAACAGGAAGACACTAACTTCACAGAAAGAACCAAAAGAAACAATAGATAATATTTACCCACAGACACTCTACATACTGGAATTATCAGACAGAGACTCTAAAATAGCCATTTAATGTTCAAAGAGACAAAAAAGAGGCAAAATTAAAAGTTTTGGTAGATAACTAGAAATTACAAAAATAACAGCAAATTTTTAAAAAAGATTTTATTTATTCATTTGACAGACAGAGATCACAAGTAGGCAGAGAGGCAGGCAGAGAGAGAGGGGGAAGCAGGTCCCTACTGAACAGAGAGCCTGATGCAGGGCTCGATCCCAGGACCCTGAGATCATGACCTGAGCCAAAGGCAGAGGCTTAACCCACTGAGCCACCCAGGCACCCCTGGAATATTTCTTTAAAAATTTCCTGTCCCTTCTTGCCTAAATGTTAGGTCTTAGCCATGGCGTATGACTTGAGTTTTCATTCTTTTTAATCCATTTCTGTATTTTTCTGGACTTCCCCTTCCCAGTTGTCATTCATAGATGAAAATAACATAACTGCCTCTAAAGTCCACCTCCCATCCCCCACTGTGAGAATTGCTGTCTAGTCCCAAAGTGGCCAAAAATCATCCAGAAGATTCACCAAGGGGTGCACAAGGGGAAACAAGAGGATCAAACTCTTGATTGAGGGGCTGATCAGGAGATTACAGAAAGGGGTAATGGTGGGAGGGATCCCCAGCTATCCCTCCTTTTTCTAATTCCATGAGAAAGGGGTTCTCCTCTGGCCATCACCCTTCCCCATTCCGCATGTCCCCATCCCTCAGGTCTAGTTTCCCTTCAGGGAGGTGGGATATGGGGCTGTGGAAAGAAGGTGTAGTGTGAGTAGGCCTCAGGAAGTGGAGGGTCCCAGCATTGGGGTGGAGATCACTTTTTCCTTTTTTGCCTGCACCTTGATGTAGAAATCCCCCCAGGTTCCTTTTTTTTTTTTTTGAGAGAGAGAGAACTGTGAGTGGGAGGTGAGAAATGAAGAAAAAGATGAGAGAGAATCTTTTTTTTTAAAGATTTTATTTATTTATTTGTCAGAGAGAGAGGGAGAGAGAGTGAGTGAGGGAGTACAGGCAGACAGAGTGGCAGGCAGAGGCAGAGGGAGAAGCAGGCTCCCTGCCGAGCAAGGAGCCCGATGTGGGACT